>PVIH01014069.1:0-55537 GCA_004025045.1 Sigmodon hispidus | reverse complement strand
TTAGAGATCAGTCCTCTATCACTTGTAGGGTTGGTGAAAATCTTTTCCCATTCTGTAGGCTGGCGTTTTGTCCTATTGACAGTGTCCTTGGCTTTGCAGAAGCTTCCCAGCTTCAGGAGATCCCACTTATTGATTGTTGGTCTTAGTGCCTGTGCCACTGGTGTTATATTTAGGAAGTGGCGGCCTGTGCCAATTTGTATTTATTTATTTATTTATTTATTTATTTATTTATGTTTAAAGTACTTTGAGTTGAATTCCCCATACTTCACATAGAAGGGTTTTTTTTGTTGTTGTTTTTTGTTCTGTCTCTCTCTCTCTCTCTCTCTCTCTCTCTCTCTCTCTCTCTGTGTGTGTGTTTAATGCAGATATTATAGCATGAGGCTCTAGTTCAAATGGAAGAACCAGGGAAAATCAGAAAGTCACCTGCAACATCTTTACAGTGATATGACTGTTGGTGAAATGTCCAAGATTGCTCATAAATGATTGCTTAACCCATAGAAACTGTGACTGACTTCTTCTTTCTTATATTGGGTTCATTCATTTCTACTGAATTTTAAGGATGTTTTAAAGGTCTTGGAGTCATTAGGAAGCAGACTTGGTGCTATGTACCGTGCCTCTGGGAAGCTGTTGATCTACTGAACCATTGGTTGACTCTGTCATAGGTGTAAGGTGTACATGTGTCATGATGTCATACGGAGGTCAGAGGTCAGCTTTCGGGAGCCCGTTCTCTCCTCTGCCATGTTTTATTAGAACTCACTGTCTCTATCTCCCTCTGTCTCTCTTTGTGTCTTCCCCTTCCTGTGTCTGTCTCTCTCCCTCTCCCTGTCCCTTTTCTGTCCCCTCCCCCTTTCTTGTGTGTGTGTGTGTGTGTGTGTTCGCGCGCGTGCAGCACACACATGACTATGCAGGTGTGTGTGTGTGCCTGTGTGCACATATATGTGGGTCATGTATGATCCTCAGTCTCCACTTTCTTGAAGCAGATCTCCTGCTGAACCTGACATTCTCCAATTCCAGGTACTGTGGCTAGCCAGTTCACTCTGGGGTTCTCCGTCTCCAAGACATTGAGATTAGAGATTAGAGGCAGCAGCCTCAGCCAACCCAGTTTTTATGTGGGCTCTGAGGATCCAGAATTCAGATCACTTTACACCCTGAGCTTAAGCCCCCAAGTAGTTTTTGGTGAATTACTCTAAGAAACCAGGTTCCCCATGACATTGCTCTGTGGTTAACATATCTCCCCATTTGTCAGGAGGAGACTTGGCTCTCCAAGTCTATAAAGGTTAGTCAGTGTAGCCAGTGTTATTGATTGGATATCGGTTAGTGAAATGACATGAGGGGAGAAAAAAGACAGAAATATAAAAGAGGGCCTAGTTGGGAAGGGGAGGAGACTGTGTGTGTGGGAAGGCATGAAAAGGCAATATGAAGTTAATATGATAAAAATACATTATGTACATGCATAAAATGTCCTAACAAATCCCACTATTCTGTATAATTAATATATGCTGATAATTTTAAAGAAGTGTCAGTCCTATTTTATCTAGTCTTAGGTAACTATTTTTAAAGAATTCCTTTTTGACTTGTGTTTGCCTATCTCCACTCCACCCACAGTTGTTAATATTCTGCAAATCACTCTGACATTTCTCTCAAGGATCCTCACTGTTTTTAAAACATCACATGTATGTATGATTTTTTTAGGTTCTTTTAAACACCGTAAATGTTTTGGTTGTTTTGTTGACTGTCCAGGTTATTTTTCTTTTTCTTTTTTTTTAAGATTTATTTATTATGTATACAATATACAGAAGAGGGTACTAGATGTCATTATAGATGGTTGCGGGCCACCATGTGGTTGCTGGGAATTAAACACAGGACCTCTGGAAGAGCAGTCAATGTGTTAACACCCCTGAGCCATCTCTCCAGCCCCTAGGCTATTTTTTCTAAAAACCCCTTGGCACATCCAGTGACCTGAGATTTTCTATTTGAAGTTTTGGTATTTTAAGCACATTGAATAAATGAATGTTTTTACTGAAGCCCAAGTAGGACATTTAATAAAGTTTCTTTGAAGCTGTAGTCAAATTGGCTGGAGCCTACAGCATAATGAGAAAACCAGGAAGGACCTCCTGATAGGGATGGAGTCCAGGGCAGATGGATTGTAAAATATGCACTGAGCTTTGTGTGTGTGTTTGTAAATATATAGGATATTTCTCATTATTTTATAGGATAGCAAATAAGTTTAGTGGTAACTAGATATGTGTATATTCTACTTTGGTAAACAATGTACAAACTATTATGGCCTTGAGTAATTCTACAAAGTGTGATTCACTTAGAATGCAAGTTAATTACTGAAGTTTTATTCTGACCTACTCTGCAAGGATCATTTTAATTATGACAAATTTAACGTATCATTTTAATAATGGATATAAATGCTGTTTTCCCCACTCACTAAGAACAAGGACTAAAGATATCAGCAGGTTAATTCCCATAATCAACACTTTTCCCCTAAGAGACCCCCTCATTTGGACCTGACCACCACAGTGGCTTTTCTTACCAAGGTAAAGGACAGGCACTTTCTAATGATTTCTTAGTCTGCTGATTCCACTGCAAATACCATTTGTGTAGATCACTAATTTTTTTTTCCACTTGAAGAAGAGGTGACTGCTTAGATGTCATCGAGGGTATGGGTAATCATGGGCCTCTGAATCATCTGTTTGTTCTGAGACGTGGACTTCATCTTTCAAGAATATAGCCTATACCTTGAGAGCCGCATGGCGGGCTTTGGGTTGACAGACTGACTTTCTACAATGACTACCTTGGCCAGTGTCTCTTTTAATAGTCTATTTCTTCTGCCCCTTTCTTGTCAAGTGCAGTTAGATTTTACATACACCTGCTTTTTGGGGATCTGTTTTGATAGTATACTCACCTGTCTTTCCTGGGAGGTATGAATTTGTCAGAACCACAGTCTCCCCAAGTTAAAAATGGTTATCTGTGTCTTAGATGGACAGTGTCTTTCAACTGCCCACACTGGAACATTTTTGGCTTTTAGTCCATTAACTGTTCCAAATGGCCAACTTCCGTGATTCCTGGTGTTCTTTGATGATTCTGCCCTGAGACCTGGCTCAGGGCCTGTGACTTACAGGCTTAAGAAAAGAGGCCCTCTGTGAGCTAGCAGAAACGGAGGCTTCCCTGTGGAGCTAGCAGAATTCTGTCTGTCACTCAGTGAGCCAATGAATTGACTGGCATATGTGGAGCAGACTGGCCAATTGGACATTAGACGGCCCCCAATGTGTTGCTGAACGTGAACTCTGAAACCATGCTCTCTCTCAACTACCAGAGACTACTGACAGCATTTGGGGGAAATTGTGTGTATGTCTTTTTTTTTAATACCAAATTTTGCTCCTTGACGTCACTTGTGTGATATTTTCCGCCTAGGTTAGTCTTAAACGGTGAATGAGAGGTTGTTTAAATGAAAGCTATTTTTAATTTCAGCATCAGAAAGAATTCCCCTACTACTTTAATAGCATGTGTAACTTATTTAGTAACTCACCACTTCTAGCTGGCCATATATGCTAATCCCCAATGTTAAGTAGGAAGCCATTACCATTTTTATTGACAAGAAGTAGCAGGTACAGAATTAGCAGAACATATACCTTAAATTAGTAAGTTAGTAAAATTTCTGCCTTCTAACAAATCCATCAATAGGAAGGAAGAACTTGATACTTATGGGCTGAACTGTGCTCTCATTTAAATCCAGACCCCTAATACCTCACAATGTGGCTTATTTGGAAAAAAGGTCTTTGCATACACTGAAGTTGTCAGGTTGGAACCTACCTATCACAACAGTTTCCTGTATAAGGAGAGGGACAGAGTCCTAGGAAGCAGGCAACCTTCACAAGCTGAGGAGAGAAAGCCAGCTCATGACTCCAGATGAGCTATGGTGGTGTAGGCCTTCAACATCAGCACTCAGGAGGCAGAGGCAGATGGCGCTCTGTGAGTTTGAAGCCAGCCTAGTCTACCCAGTGGGTCCCAGAACTGCTTCGGATATGTTCAGAGACCCTGTCTAAGGAGAGGTAGGGGTAGGGAGTGAAATTGGAGAGGAGGGAAAGGCAGGAAGAGATAAGGATAAAGAAGGAGAGAGAGGTTGAAGAGAGAGAGTGAGGGAGAGAGAGAAAGAAAGAGACAGAGACAGAGAGACTAATATGAGATTTTGAGAAAATTAAGCAAACAATAATTTCAAATGCCAATATGGATTAAATACAGCTGAGGTTGGGGAAAGTTAATGCTTATTTCTTCTATTGTCTGTACCAGAGCACTATAGAGTAGAAAACTATGAGGCCATAGATGTGGGGATCCTTGAACATCATCTGTGGTAAACTCTGTATTTTCAGGAGGGCATCCAGCTCATGCTGTGCATAGACATGTATCCAGATGTTGCCCAGGTTAGTGATGGGCTCATCTATGTCCAGAACCCAGCCCTCCTAATTTTTGGTTAAAGCAAGCCCCAGCCTCCTTTTTCCCCAGGACTGTGTCTACATACATTAGCTCCTTCTGTTTTTAACAGAATTGACTTGGCTAAGTGGCCTGTTTTTCTTCTCCTTTCTTTCTTTCTTCTGTTGTAAATATTTTCCACTTACTTAGGATCACGATCATTTGAACATCTGCCACTTAAGATATTGAAAGCAAAGTCAAGTTAGGCTGCTTCTCTGGACACATTTCTTTTCCTTTCGCTATTTGAATCTGGCACTTAGCCGTTGTATCCTGTGTGCACATTTATAGTTACTAAAATGATAAAAGGCGAACTGTGGGTATGAGGTTGTAGTGAGCTGGTCCTGGTGTGCTAGTGCACTGCAGGGTACCAAAGACTAGCTATGTACCACACAAGGAAAACTAGATAGTGACTGTTTCCATGAAGAAGTGGTAAATGGTTTGAGGAGAAGCATGTTAAATAGATGATGTAGGGGTGGGGGGATGGCTCAGTTAGTTCAGAACTTGTTATACAGAGTTTGGATCCCAGCACTTATGTAAAAGCCTGGTGACATATGTCTGTAATGCCATTACTGAGGTTGGGAGTGACAGCAGAGCCCTGGAACACACTGGCCAGCCATCCCAACCAAATGGATGAACTCTTATTCCCATGAAAGATCCTGTCTAAGAGACAAAATGGAGAGTAGTTGAGGAAAGCACTGGATATTGACCTCTGGTCTTTGCAGGCACAAGCCCAAATACGTACGCATATGCACACACATATACCACACACAAATCACACACACATACACACACACACAAAGTACATGATGTGTACATGTGTTAAGACATCATCTGATACCCTGTTAACATTGTGTAGATTTTATGTTTTAATTAAAAATAATTCTTGTATTTAATTCTATATAAAAACATGTCAAGGGGCTGGAGAGATGGCTCAGAGGTTAAGAGCACTGATTGTTCTTCCAGAGGTCCTGAGTTCAATTCCCAGCAAAACCACATGGTGGCTCACAACCATCTATGATGAGGTCTGGCGCCCTCTTCTGTAAAACTGTATGCATAATAAATAAATAAATCAAAAAAAAAATTTAAAAAAAAAACATGTCAAATATCTCAAGTTGTTCTTTTAAGAAATACTTTGCATTTCTTTATCATGTGTCTGTATGGGCACTTACGTGTTACAGCATGTGTGTGGAGGTCAGAAGTAAAGGTCTTTCCACTGTGTAGGTTTCAGCGGTTGAACTCATGGGCTGGGCAGCTGGAGTCTTTTCCCATGGAGTCATCTCACCAACCACCCTCAATCTGTTATTATTCCATTAAGGCTTATTTACAAAATTTATCCTCGATGCTAAAAATACTGCTCCAGGACGAGCAAGATAAAAGTGTTTTACTTAATTTATAACCTTTCATCTGCTTTAGCATCTCTCTAAGTTACGATAAGACGATGCCTAATATAGCCACGATGCCGTATTGTTTGGGGGATAATGACAGGAATAGTCTGTCTGTGCTTGCTACAGATGCAGTACACATGAAGGTCAGTCATTTCTCTGTTCCATTGCCGATATTTAGGCTCCCTCTAACTTGATTCTGTCATTCAGGGTGCTGCTATGAATATTCTTATACATGTTTCTTTGTGCATATGTGTGAATCTTTATTTAGGATATGTGTCTGTGGGTGGAATTGCTAAGTCACAGGGAGTACACACACGCTTTGTTTTCAGTCTTTCTAGAAATTACAAATGGACTTTGCCAGTGTTGTAGCAGTTTATGCTCCTGCTTAACGCCAAGAGGTCCTGGACTCCACCTCCTGTGGAAAGGGCTTCCGGACCAATCTAATGCACTTGAATATTAGTGTCTCTTTCATATTTGTTCATTAGTTGGGTTTTGGTGGTGTCTCCTTTTTTCTACTACTCGGTGGCAAATAGAATGGGTGGACCTAATATCCACTCTCATCATCTTACCAATGAGAAAATAGACTAGAGAAATGAGGCCGCCAGCGCAGATCCGCAAAGTAGGTGCTGTGAACCTCAGTTTTCTGTTCTTTCCTCCCAGCCTCACAAGCTACCCATTTGAGCAAATGGCCTTTGAGTGCTGTTCTGAACAGGGTCTGGGATGACAGCCTCTGAGTTCATCAGAGTCTATGCAGCCTTGGCAGAGATGGGGTTTCTTGGATCTGACTGTTTTGCAGTCCCGGATGTGATGTCACCTCGAGGAAACCCTTGGGGTGCTGCAAAGTGGAAACTGTGAGCTTCATTTACTGGAGCTATTTCTCCTCCTCTTCAGACCCTTTGTGAACCCCTCCTGATTCCGGACTACAGCTGACCTGGCTTTCTTTTGTCTTTATAGTTGCTGAGCCCCTTTTGAACCAGGGCTCCTCTGTCCTCTCCACCTGTACTTCTCCCCCTTCTTATCACGCGGCTTCAGTCCCATGCACAGGAAACTTCCCCAACCCTGGCTTTTCTGTGACCTTTCCCCTCCTGAGTCCTCATCACAGTGGCCAGTTTACATATCTGTATGGCCAGAGCGCCTCAGGAAGTCGGGGACCAAGTCTGGTGTGCTCACTGTCTATCCCTGGCTTTTAGCGGTGCTCCTGACACATGGCGAAAACTGAGCAAATATTGGTGAAGTGAGTGTATGAATGAGTGGTCTGTCTTTACAAAGTGCTTCTTGTCTAATTTCCTGGAGGCAAAGCAGTCTACCTAATTAGACTTTCCCATTTCTTTCCAGCCTAGCTCTACAGTATGGCCTTCTGGAAAAGAACAAATCTCATAGACTGGTGAAGTTGTCTATTCATGTCTCAAAAGGTGCAGCAAGGAGATGAGCTGGGGAGAAGGGAAAAAAGAAAACAAAAACGGATCATTTGTCAGAAGGGGATGGGCTAGAGCTATCTGTGCATACAAAGGCCTCTTAGACCAGGCAGGCGGAGTGTTTCCTCCTGAGAGCTTCCAGTGCAGCCCGCTGGCCATGCCATCTCCATGGGAAACACAGCTTGGACCACAGCAGGACTCTTTCTCATTGCAGTCATTATAACTTGGGGAACATGAGCCAGCTTTGTGTGGCTGTGACAAAATACCCAGATGCCTTAGAGGGAGGAGAGATCTGTGTGTGTCATGGGAGCAGGTTGGTCTGTAGTTACTTCCTTCAGCTACCCTAGCTGGATGTTGAGGCTTTACATCAAGCAAGGTGGAAGGGGTAACACAGGAAAGAGGCTCAGGTCCCTACAGCCAAAGGCAAGAGGGAGAGAGGAGGGGAGGAAGTAGGGAGATAGGCGTGTTCCCCCAAGGGCATATCCCTAACCAAGACCCACTTCCTTCTTACTAAACCCTGTCTCCTAAAGGCTCTCCTGCCTCCTAAAAGCAGCCAATCCTCCAGCATGTGGCCCTGGGGAGGGACCCAAACCGCAGCAGAGGGGATCCTGGGTAGATCTCATTTATGTCAGATCCTGCTCTAAAGACTACAAATGAAGGTATAATATAAGAATAAGAAGTATTTGCCCCTTGACTGCTTTGACTTACCTAAGACCTGTGTGTTTTCTCTCTGTGAGTAATTATTTTGTTACAATAATTCTGAAAGGGTTACAGAGTCTCTGATGTAGTTCAAATAGTGTGGACATCATACTTGTGTTTTCACTTCTATGTCAGTAAGGTATTTGTTCAGGGTTATGAAAAGTAACTAACAGGAAATATACTGAAGATTACTTTTGTTTCCCTGGCCTTCTTGTCATGGTCCAGCAGGATGTTTCCAGCAGTGAGAGATTGATATCAGCAATCTCTTTCAGTGTTAGCTGTGTGGGAAATTTCTCATAGCCCCAAGAAAGCTGTTTTATAGTCACAGTGGGTTGCATAGTTCCCTAAAGCAATAGCAGGTTGGCTTATGGGATGAGGTGGGGGGGGTCATCATTCTTTCCCTCTTTTGTCTGGCCTCCTCTGTAGAAGCCTGGTCTTTAATAATCAGATCTCAGTTAGGTCATATAGGAACATGAGGCTCTTTAATGAAGACCACTGAACTGTGATAATTACTATTTTTTTAAAGGCAAACATATATTTATTAGAAAGGTCAAGGTATTCTTAAGGCCAAGCTCCTTGCATTCATGTTCAGGCTGTACATTTCTGTAACAGTCTTACACTGGTCCCCAAGACCATCAAATGACACCTATCAGCATGCACATAGACATACTCACCCTCCCAGACTCTCTTGCCTAGGAAGTTACTATATTCTTTATCAAAACAGGATGTCAAAAAAGAAGAGAAAAACATGAAAATTAGGAAATAATGAATTTCACATAGTAGTCAAAGGAACCTCTCAGATGCTGCAGAAAAAATATCTCCAAATAACAGCCTTGAAGTGAGCTTTAAAGGCAGACTAGCTCAAAGAAGGATAGGCTGGACATCTCTGGGGACCAAACGTGTCTCCAAGAAGATGAAATAGGATTTGTTGTTGATGTTGAGACCCAGGATCTCACTATACAACCCAAGTTGGTGAAGAATTTATGCTTCTCCTGCTTCTGCCACACCTAGCAAAGTTGACAAAATTCTTGATTTAACTGAAAGAAAGTACACTTTGTGGATGCTTTTGAAAATAATTGGAATTAGATCCATAAACCTACATTAAAACAATTAGTCACTTGGGATAGGATGGGGGTAGGCATATCAGAATTCTTCAAGAAATGACAAGTAATCATAAGTGTGACACATGGTTCAGCTGTGAATGGCCTTTGTACAGGATTAGTATAAAAATGGAATATAGGACAGAATGGTAAAGTAGCTAGTGGAAAGGTGAGAGTGTGGGTGGAGATGTTGGTGAATGTATGTGTAGAGCCGACCTCTAGGGTGAGAATTCAGAAGATGAGACAATAACAACTGGTAACTCAAGAGCAGCAATGTAAGGTGTTATTTGACAACAAGGAGTTTATTGTGAAGATAAACACTTACAGATCCAAAGGAGGGTGCCTCTGGGAATCAGGGAAATTGAGGATGGGCAGGGCACAGCTGTTGTGTGTAAGCCTGTAGAACTTTCTGATTCTTCAGTATGTCTTTATAACTTTGGTTGTAAAGAAACATGCCTAAAAATGTAAAAGTTAGCTCCTCAAATGTCAAGTATTTAAAAAGTTTAAAATATTTAATTAAAACTATTTAATTTAACCTAAGAAGTGAATTATTTATGATCATCATATAATAACCCCAAGATAGAAAAAGGTGATAAAATATTCCTGACAGATATATAGCTAGAGGAAGTACATCTTTATACATATTATAGTCTGGCAACTCTTCTGCCTGGCAAGTCTACACAAAAAAATTACAGTTTTATTTAAGATTTTAAAAAATCATGGACTAGGATAGAAATTGTACCTAAACCATATTATTTGAAATCTTTTCCTCTGGTTTGGAAAGTTTTTGTTTGTTTGTTTTGTTTTAGGTTAGTTCAATTTCAGGTATTAGGTGTCATTAATTTTGTGTTCAATGTGAGTAAAGGTTGTATCTAGGACCTTACCCAAAAAGAAAATCCCAGGAAGGTTTATGTAGGCTTCCCAACTGTTAGTAAAGAGTCTGGAAGTAATGTCAAGCCACAGTATTGAGGCTACTATAACATAATGTGGAGTTGAATAGCTTGATTTAACTAACTTAGTCATGGTATGAATTAAAACTCTTATTTGTCATGAATCTTTAAAATATTTGACAAAGACTATTCTAGTTCACTGAGCAAAATTTGCTAGGTTTTGTTGCCTATGACACTTGGACAGGTGTGTGAATCTTTTGTACATCACCTCCAATGGCCTGCTATTCCTAGGGTAGCATCTACCTCCTAAATCCAGGCAGCTGAAGCTTTTGCTTCTTAAACAGACTGTGAAAACTTGGGGAAAAGAGTGGGGGTTCTAGTCTTTGTGTTGTCTATTGCTGTCTCCATGTATGAGAGTAAAATTAAATACATGATTTGTATCTTGACAGGATGGATTCTTTTCCATGGAAATCACCACAGAGGGTGTTTCGCACATGAGCTCTCAAACAAAGCCATTCTCATAGATGAAAGTTTTTGAGGCTCTCTAAAATAGACTTAAATAATTTTTTCTGTATTTTAAAAATTCTATTGAACCCAAAAATATTTATTATGTTTAAAATCAGTTTGCCAATAGGCTCCTATTGATACTTCCAGGCATTATTTCCACATTTTAGGTGAAAACAAGAGAAAATAAAGAGCCAAAGGAGAGTCCAGAAGAATCTGATCCTTCAAAAAATTCTTTCCTAGAAGATGCTTCTGTTTACATGCTATTGGCCAGAGCATAGCTGCAAGAGAGTCTGGGAAAGTATTTAGCTTCCCAGCATCTGTAAGAAGATACAGACCAAACGAAGTGTGTGTTACTTTGAATACCCAAACTATACAATAAATTTCAAAACTATTTTTTATTCTTATTTAGGTGTAATTTAGTTATACCATGTAACAATGTGAGATATCTATTAATTATGAATTATAGTTAAAAAAAACTTCAGAAGTAAATTTTCTGAAAATCATCATTTCTACAAGTATTCTACTAGCAATTTGGGGACATATGAGGAACTAATAATAAAGGAGACAAAATATATCAATTTTTATAATATGAGAGGAAAGCTATAAATGTCAAGAAAGATACCAGTTAAGTGCTGTAGAAGGTCAGTGGAGTGTGATTTATGACAAGTTCCTGGGTATGGACTTAGGAAGGGCAGACTGTTGGGAAAGATCCTAGACAGTCAGATTTGAACTTCTATGTAAAGGATTAAAGGTTTTTCCTCCTGTGTCCCTAGAAAGCTGCTGGGTGTAGCTCACACCTGTGTCATTGCCCTGTGATGTATCATCACTCTGAATTGTATCACAACCACACTATTGTAAAATTATACAACTTTTAAGAATGCTTTTCATTCACTATTTGATGATTTTGACTCTTTCAAAAATGACTGCATTTTCTAAACCTCAGAATGTCAAGAAGGGTTTGGGACAAATCATCTTTACCTCCAGGTCTGTGGGTGGGTGGGTGCGCGCACGTGTGTGTGTGTGTGTGTGTGTGTGTGTGTGTGTGTGTGTGTGTGTCAGGAGCATGGGCAACTACACCACCAAAGCCTGTCTTTCCCAACAACACCTGTTAAGTGCTCACGGAGCCTCACAGGGATTTTGTCCCCTCCCCCAGCAGCTCTTAACTGCCTGGATGTCCTTAGAAAGGGTCGGGCCTCATGAGCTCCTTCCAGGTGTAACATTAATGAGCTCAATCTATGAAAGTCTCTAACTGGAAATCACAGCTGCTGGGCATTCAAGAGGGTAATACCAGACTTGGCCCCGCAGACATTCCATGCAGGTGACCTGCAGAAGCTAGAATCACAAGTCTGTAGTCATAATCATGAGTCTGACATCACTGAGGAAGTCATTGGGGAGGAAAATGATGAGATTTTAAAATCATAGGCTGCATGAGATTTGCTAGGGAGGACGTGTGTAAGTAGAATAGAAAAGCCTGGGAGTGGAACCTGTCTGGAGGGTTTTGTATCGGTGCCTAATGGCATGCCTTTCCCCTACATGAATAAACTTTCGTGAACTACATGTCCACCTCTTACTTCTGTCCAAGTAGAGATTAGGAGTGCAGGTCCACAGATAGTCATGGATCTATAGATCTATGTCCATGATCGTGGACAAAGTTGGATAATTATCTAGACAATGAGAAAAGTACAGCTGCCTGTTAGACCACATAAGGCTTCTTTTTTAAAGAAGTGGATGAGATGATGGATGTAGACGGCTGAGCCCAGCATCAGGTCAGCAAATGCCCTACAAACTGCCTTCTTAGTGATAGTGATGAACTTTCCAAAACATGGTGTGACCATGTAACAAAAACTTAAATACTTGTGGGGTTAGAGGTGGAGTGGGGGTGGGGAGGGGCAAAACATTTCCATAAAAGTCTTACAAGGTGAGAGAGATAAAAAGATCCTTGTCCTAAAAACAAATTTTATAGTATATGATAAAAAGATTCATATTTAATATCTCTTGTAAATCCCTCTTATTTTTATTTTATCATTTTTTAAATGATTATTGGATTTTCTAAACACTAAGACAGTTTTCAACTTATAGGTTTCAAGGTAAGCAATCATTTCTTTGCGTCCTGCTCATTTCAAGTCCGTTACTTTGATGACATTTCAGAGCAAGAGGCTGACACTGTTACCCTGGATCCTCCTCAACAGAGAATCAAGCAGAGCTTTCTCTGTGTCCTCAGCAATTTTTACATCATTACAACACCTTAAAAAATTGTGTCTCTTAAACAACTTCTGCTCTTCTAATGTTTGTCCTACAGACGATTCGCCAAAAAGTACTCCAGAAATCAGTTTTAAATACTGGACAATTCCACATTTTTGTCATAATGCTTAATTGAATTTTTCTTTTAGAAAATGGTACATCTGCCACATAAAAATTTTTGAAATGTAGGAGAACTTATGACATAGAGAAGAAAATTTTTACTCATCTGTGCAACTGAGGATTGAACACCTTTGCTACTGTGTGTTGGTTTGGGTCTCCTCAGATAAACTCTCTGGGAACAGTGACACACCTCAACATACCATAGTAAATTCTGTGACGGGAACCACGGGTTCATAGGTTTCCCATGGGTTTTTGGAATGGACTAGAGAATTTGTGGCAACTGTAGGCAGGGCTGGAACTTTTCAGTGCTGAGGAACATGAGACTGTGCATTCAGCTGATAAGGAAAAGACTGTCAAATCTATGGTAAACATGATCACAGGGCTACATATATGATTTCCAGGTCAGCTGTGAAACATGTAGTATTGTGAATTATTGATATGATTACAGGATGGGTCTACCCCTCTGTTGCTAGCACTCCAAGAAAGGTAACTCTTCATTGCAGAATATCTCCTCACACACAGTGCAGATATTCATGCACTTGATGGGATGTGGCATGTTTTTGTATATGCTGTGAATACCATTGGATAATAAAGGAATTATTTTGGCCTATGGCAGAGCAGCTTAGAAGCAGGCAGGAAATCCAAGCATAGATATAGGGGAAGGAGGGCAGAGTCATGGGAGATTCCAGCCACCCAAGAAAATATGTGTGTGTGTGTATAACTCAAGTTAGCCATGGGCCATGTGGCAAGACATAAATTAATAAAATTAAGATGCAAGAGCTAACTAACAATGAGCTTGAGCCATAGGCCAAACAATTTATAATTAATATTATCCTCTGTGTGTTTCTGCGAGACTACAAGTCTACAGGTCCCAACCTTGAGCCAGATGGGTCAAAGCTTCTTACTACATTTGATGACTATCAAAGATACTGTACTCTGATTCTTTCTTTCACATGCCAGCTGCAACCTCCCCTTCATCCTCTCCTCCCAGTCTCTCTCTCCCATTTTCCCCTTCTACCCTCAGTCCCTCCTCTTCTGCCTCTACACAGAAAAGGGCAGGTCTCATGAGTATCAATAGAACATGGCATATCAAGTTTCAGTAGGACTGAGCACCGCCCCATGTATTAAGGCTGGGCAAGGTGACCCACTGTGAGGAGTAGGGTCCCAAAGACCTGTAAAAGAATAAGAGACAGTCCTGTTCCCACTGTTAGGAGTGTCATAAGAGAATCAAGCTACACAACTGTAATATATATGCAGAGAGCCTAGATCAGTCCCATGCAGGCTCTCTGGTTGTCCTATGAGCCCAGGTTAGCTGACTGTGTGAGCCTTTCCATGATGTCCTTAACCCCTCTGGCTCCTACCTCCTTGCTCCTCCTCCCCAGGATTCCCGAACTCCACCGAATGTTTGGATGTGGGTCTGCATCTGCCTTCAACAGTTGCTGGATGATGCCTCTCTGATGACAGTTGGGCCAGGTACCAATCCCGTCACAGGAAATGGCCAGTTCAGGCTACTTATCCACTATTTTTAAGAGTCTAAGCTGGGGTCTTCCCCATAGACTCCTGGGAGATTCCTCTGCCAGACCCCTAAATGCTCCCCAGTCACCCCCTCATTATGAACCCCTCCTGTGCTACCAGCCTGATCCTCAAACACTGATTTTATAATATTTGATAAAAAATTTATATTTAATGTTTTTTGTAAGTCCTTCTTATTTTTAAACATTCTTTTCTTCAATAAGGGACAAAATAGAGGCTTTTATAAGCCCATCAAGAGATTCTAATGAACTTTGATTTGAATATTAAAAAATCTCTATCCACATACTCTAAGGTTGACCGGTAAGCCCCACTTGCTCAAGGACAGATAACTCCTGGAATGCTCGAGGCTGCTGTTCACGGAAGATAAAGGGTCACATGTTTTCACTTCAGTAAATAAGGTTGGTTGCCCCACTGCCCAGGATATGCTTGATCACACACAGGAGAGGTGCATAGGCAGGAAGTACATACACCTTGTATGTACCTTTTAGGCACCACACTGACCTAATTTAGTGCCATTTCTCTGGGAATCCGGGTCTAGACTTGACCAATGTCCATCTTCCTGGTCAGTATTTAATAAAGCTTGCTTCAATTGTGCAGTCGTGGGGGCTGGAGAGATGGCTCAGCGGTTAAGAGAACCATCTGCTCTTCCAGAGGACCCGGGTTCGATTCCCAGCACCCACATGGCCGCTAACAACTGTCTGTAGTTCCAGTTCCAGGCAAACACCAATTGTGCAGTCGTGGTTGTGGTTTTTCTCCTCAAGATTTTCAGGTTTAATGCCGGCTAAGGACTTCCTTTCCTTCCTTCCTATACCTGACAGGTGAGGAGGGGGGCTTTCAGATAGGCCCTCTGGAGGGGTACCACTAAACAACTGCACCTGATACCCCAAATTCAGCTGGAAGAAACCAGATCAGTTATTATAATGGTAGTAAAGCTCACCTCTTCTGGTAGAGGGGGTATGAAAGACCAAGAGTGGGTAAGCAGTTTAGGGTACAAAGACCCCAAAGAAAAGGAAACTATTTCTTTCTTGGCTAAAATCAAGGAATGTCCTGGGACTCTTGGAAACTTCATCATTGCCAGAGGACGATGAGACCAAAAGTGTTTGGGGAACTCTGATCTCTGTTCTGTGTGTTCTTAATGTATATTTCATCTTTTGATGGATGGCCTATGGAAAGAGTCTTTGTTAGTGAGTAAAAGGCAACATACTTATTGTATAGCTTGAGTATCTCTCTGCTTATCACAAGCAATCACCACTGTGTAAAGCAACTTGTCAGAAATGGTTGCACCCAAGGAAATCAACCTCTAGTATTCTTTTCCCACTGACATTAAACAGTAACTTCCTGGCTCTGATCCTTTTACTACTTTACACACATTCTACGTATCCAGGAACAAAAACAAAACAAAACAAAATCGTTTCCTTCTCATCCAGTATAGTAAAGGGCAAAGCTGTTGAGGCAGCATTACCAGTGTGTCCTCAAAGCCCTGAAGTGTGTGTGTGTGTGTGTGTGTGTGTGTGTGTGTGTGTGTGTGTGTGTGTTACCCCATATATATGGGTTGGCACTCAGTCTGTCTCTTCTTGTAGATTTCCAGACACCTTGAAGCCAAGACTATTTTCAGGATGCAGCTAGTACTTAGCATGAGTAATCCGAATGGGAACACAGACAACTAAATGAATACATGAATGAAAGAATTCAGGAGCATGGAGGGTAGGATGGGTTGCTTAGCACAAAGGTAGAGGACCTAGAAGATCTCTAAGATGTCCATTTATTCAGTCCATCATTGGCCTATGGCTGACATATCATAATGGCATTGCACTTGTCTTCACTGTCACTAATGTACCAGTTGAACAGCAATGATAGAGGATGATAGACTTTTATTAGTGTCAGAAATTATAAGGCATTTATGAAAAAACTGCCTATTTTGTGTTACTATACACAAAATAAAATGTGCTGCCGTTACCATATAATTAATTAATTAATTTGTGTGTGTACATGCATGATACATGTGTGGACAGTATGTGTACATGATGCATGTGTAGCAGTCAAAGGAGAACTTTGTGGAATTGATTCTCTTTTCCCACTCCGTGGTTTTCAGTGTATTATCAATATAGTATAATCATTACATCATTTCTACCATTGTTTCTATAACTTTCCATCTTGCAAAACCGAAACTCTACCCATTAAACAGGAACTTCCCATATGCTCCAACTCACCACCCCCAGACATTGCCTCTATGAGTCTGACTAAGTATCTCATATAAGAAGAATCATACAACTTTTGTCATTTTGTGACTAGCTTATTTCACTTAGCACAGTATCCTCAAGGTTCAGTACAGAAAAAAATTCTAAATATATTTTTTTAATATTCACACAGGGAAAAAAGACAGAGTAAGCACACACACGTACATGCACACACATACACACACACTGTGTTTGTTTAGAGGTAGGGTCTTACACTAGCCCAAGCTGCCTTGGAACTTATGTAGCCCTAATTAGCCTCGAACTTGAAGTAATCCTTCTGTCTTGGATTCTCCAGTGCTGAGATCACATGTATTAGCCACTATGCACCCCGCATTTATGGCTTCATTTTTATATTGCATAGATTTCATTGCAGAGAGGATAGAGCACAAACCTCATAAGAATCTGAACTGTCCCAGCAAAGCCTGTGAGCGAGCAGTCCTTTGAAAAACTCTGTCAAGCACAGCTCTATTTACCTTGCCCTATATGCATGCCCTGGTTCTACACAGAATGAAATTAGAAGGACTTGGGATTGAATTATATCACCACTGCTCACTCTGACCTTGTGAAACAAAGGTAAAGTCTACCTCACAGAAACAGAAGTAGCAGTTGCCATGTCTAAGTCCTAGATAAAATTGCCTCTCCTCTCTCTCTCTCTCTCTCCCTCCCTCCCTCTGTGTGTGTGTGTATGTTTCTTTTCCTGTGTACATTATGAAGCCAGACCATCAGTACAACCTTTCTGGGTTGGAGAACAGGTGAAGAGCAGGAACAGTGACCCTTATGGAACTGGAGAAAACCCTCTACACACACAAAGAATCAGACCAGTGGTCTCTGATGACAAGGCCAAGTGCAATGCACTGCCTTCCTCAGGTCAGATCACAACCAGGCTTGTTAGGGAAAGCAATTATTCAAGAGTGCTGGCAGAGGAAGGCCCACAGCAGCAAACACCTAACACTAAGTGGGCGAGGACACAGACTCACTGATCTTTTTGATTCCGAAACTGGGTCACTGTATCCTCAGCAGTAACCTTGGAATTCTAATGATGGGGGACCAAAGCACAGAATACAGAATGAGGATCAGCGCACTGATGGCACTGGCAGGCCAGGCTGCATCAGCAGCAGATAAACTTCAAGGTGTGGAAGTGTCTTGTTTCTAGTAAGAATAGAAGATCCTGAAATAGTGTTCTCCCATCTTCCTGTCTGCAAAGCACTGACTAGTCAGTAAACAGCAGCAGGGGGCTGGGAAGTTGACAACCAGGCTGCGGTCCTGGTGAAGGCTGCCCAATCATAACCTCTGCAGATTTCATCTCTTCATACAAATCAGGTGAAATTGGGTCACATGGTCCCTGATGTATCTTCCGACACTAAAACCCTATTGGTTGAGGAGCAATGGATTTCTTTTACTTAATATTTCCACAATAGCTTTGCTTTTATGAGCATAAGAAACTCTAGTTAAACTCACCGGCTCACACTTGGGTGGAATCAATGCTTTGTTTCTGTCTTTGGTTCCCTCTTGGGTGAGCAGATGGCCAGTTCACATGGCCCTGGGAAAGCCAGAGTGGACTCTGAGCTGCTCATTTCCTCTGGAGCACTTTGGATATATTCTTGTACCCTCACTGGTACATTTTGTGATGGGTTGTACTTCTCATTCCAGTGACCCGCAGATTCTGATCTTAAACGTCTTGCAGACTGATGTTGGGGACAAGCAAAAGGCTAAGCATACAGCAAACGTTTGCTGACATTTGCTTGTGAATAATACTTAAAGAATGGTTTACATAATTTTAAGACTAAAAACTAATTGCAAGAATGGTAGGAAAATATGACATAACTTTTCTAACAAGTCACTGAACTGTTCTCTATTAATAAACAGGCAGGTTAATAATTGTTCAATTAAAGAGAATTTTAGAATTATCTGTTTTCTAATAATTAACTTTAGTTGTCTTCACATAAATTCATACAAGTTGCTAAATCTGTGAATATAGAATTGGTAAGAATCAAGTTTTTTTTTTAGCTCTAAGAAATTCCAAGCTATGATTCCTTACCTGAATGGTCTTAAATTAAATGTGAATACTAGATAGTGGCAGAGTAGCCAGCGAGACGGTATAAATATGTATATGGGGACTGTGGTTCCTCACCTTGATGCCAGTTGGCAGTTGAGTCGTTTTTTATTTCTGTTCTGTGAAGTGCCATTTCCTGTTGGACTTGAGTTGTCCCGCCCCTTTAGAAACGTGCCTGATGTTTACATGTGACACCTGAGTAACAGGGCTGTACACACTTTTCTGTCACAATCAAAACACACAACCAGTGAACACTAGTTGTGGGATACTACAATCAAGGTTTGGGTGGTTTTGTTTTTTAATGATTCTATGTGATTAATTTCCAAACAAGACATCAGATTGTAGTGTAACTTATGTTTAAGCTAGAATGGGTCATTTTGATTATATTTATTTTGTAGTGCTGGGACCTTGGACATGTGACTCTTCTACATAGTCACAACCTTATCTTCTGGAACAAATCACTTTCTAAATCCCTTTTTCTATAACCAAAGTTGTTGTTTATCACCCATAATCATTTAATAATGACTGTCCAGAGTCTTTGCTGTAAGACCAAAATTTCAAACATTTCAATTGTGAAGATACTAATAATTAGGTAAAATATATCTTATATGAAATAAAATTTGCTCTTACCACATAAAAATATCATTCCTGACACTTAGTAATGTTTTACCTGTTAGAAGGTCACCTAAACAACAGAAGTGAAATAATTGAAAATCTTTTTATTCATGGGTCAGTGCTGGACTAGCACTGTTATTCCAAACCTGCTGTTATGAGTATGTACTATATAGCCTCACAGGGCTGTGTGAGCCAGAGTTGATGAATCAATGCAGCAGATCCTGTCTCCCCTGGTATATCAGTGGGCAATCTCCACAACTGACCATCATGTACAATAAATTTCCACTGGAGACACAAAACAAAAATGTGCTAACTTGAGGCTTCCACATACAGTGTTAGAGCTTGGTAGAGCTATAGTGATGCTTTAGGACTTTGGGAGAAGAACTGTTGGCCATTATCCTGAAGTGCCAGAGCATTATGAGAATTAAAATAAGTTTGTTTTAAAGTTCTCCACAGACATCATATCCTCTAGGGCTCCCACTAAGGCAGAAAGAACATTACCACAGCCCTGCATGTGATTACCACCGAATAGTACACAGAGTTTCTGTCTTATTTCTCTGATGTGTTTCTATTCACAGTAAACAATGAGCATGCACTGTTTATGTCCTTAGGTAGGTCCTGATGTGCTTTGTGGATTCAGTATCTCTCTGCTTCCAGCAGCGACCATTGCCTTCCCTTCTGACTTTCATACCCAGATTTCAGCACCATCAGCTATTTCCCCAAACTCTCACTTGCAGAGGAGGCAGGGATCCCCTTCATTGTTATGCCTTGGCTTTGTTATGTTTCAAAATCTCAATCACAGGATCAGCAATCATTGACTCAAGTTGATTGGCTTTTCTCAACCCTGCTTATGATGCTGTGACCTTATATATACAGATGAGTTTCAGGGACTGTTGCTTCAGGACAAAGTGTATTTCTGCAAAAAATGATTCACTAAAGGGCAGATGAGGTGATTTCTTGCTATTTTGCATTTTGGTAAATTTTTATGTCAATATGAAGAAGCATAATGTTTCTTCAATCTGTTAAAAGCATAAATGTGTCACAACCAAATGCCATATCCATCCAATTTTAGGAGAGCTGAAATGGTGCTAAATTCATTAACGGCTATCAAAGTGAGACAGTTGTTTACATGAAGTTTTCAGAGGCAATGGAGTTCGTCTTAATGTGATCAACTGTGGGATGGTGATAATACTAGCTGGCATGTGTTGAGTGCTGACTGTGTGAGGCTTCCAAGTACTCTCTGCGGATCTACTGAGAGAATACACCACTCTGCATGAACTGCTATAGCTATGTCTTAAATAACACAGTTCATTTACTCATCTATTTCATGAATATGTTCTTCATTTTAACTTTCTAAAGTAACATATGATTTTGTACTTAGAGGATGCAGCATTATCATTTGATATATATACAATTATTATCAGGTCGGGGTCATTAGCATTTCTGTAACATTACACAGTCATTTCTGTGTTTGGGGACTCTTTAGAGTCTCTCTATTAGTTACTTTGAAGTCTAGAGTTGCTGTTGTAAATCACACTTGCCCTAATGTGTATGGACACTGAAACTAATCCCTCAGTTAACTGCATTTTGCACCCAGTATCCAACCTCCCTTTTCTGCCCTGGTTCTTCCCCACCCTCTAGACTCTAGTGATGTCTGTTGCTTCTCCTTTTGTAGACATATTTATCTCTCGCTATTTTAAAGATTGGGAATTCTGAGGCAAAGGAGCTCGCCTATTTAGTTCCTGGTGATGACCTTCCTTCCTGTACAGGACGGCCTTCTTGTGTCCACACAGAACCAGGTAATGATGGAGGGAGGAGAGAGGGGAGCCCATCATGAAGATGTCCCTCCCACTCCACCTGATCCTAGCTGCCTCCCATTTTCAAATGCGGTCACACTGGAGGTGTGTGCTTCAACAAGTCAGCAATGATGAGGTGTAGGCAGTCTGATGCCTGTGGTATAGAAGAGGAAACAGAGGCAAACGGAAATCAGTGTCCACATGTCCACCCCTCAGGAAGTCGTCGCAGTTAGGATTGTGGTCCAAACCATCTGGCTCTGTGGACCACCATACTCTCAGTGGCCCTTAAAGGGACCCTGAATATCACTGAGTTCTGTACACCCTGGACCTGGCTAGCATTCCGGAAGTAAAGTGACTGAAATGAACTGTTTAAGTAGTTAAGAATCTACATAAGCAGCCATAGATCCTAATGACTGCACTTTCTTCATGCCTCTAGCTAACATGACTTTCTCACTTTACAATCATGTCCTCATGACAGAGATTTCTAAACATATACAACATTGAAGAAGATAGATGGACCCTTGCAAGCCCATCACCCACAATGGACAAATATCCATATAGGACTAATCTTGCTTCATGTACAGTCCCCCACTGTCACCCTACTGGAATCTTTTAAGGAAAAATCCAGCTATTATATTATTTTAATCATAAATTCTTCAATACTTATCTTGTTTTAAAAATACTCTCTAAAATATATCACAATAACACCTTAACAACAGTTCCTTACTAAATCTGATGTTTTGTCAACATTCCCGTTTCTCATTGTACAAACATCTTTTCACAGTTTGAATCAGGATCCAGATAGAGATCTTAGCACTGTATTTGCTTGCTATAGTTCTGAATTTTCTTTTGATCAGTAGTGAATCTCTTTTTCTTTACCACTTGTTAAAAAAATATGGCCCAAGTCTTTTGTGTTGTCTTTATTTATCCCCAGATGAGGAAGTATAACTGGATTTTTCTATGGGCTGCCAGCTCACAAAAAAATAACACAAAGACTTATTTTTAATTATAAAAGCTCTCCCTATAGCTGAGGTTTGTCCCACTAGTTCTTATAGCTTAAATTAACCCATTTCTATTCATCTACATATTGCACTGACTCATGACTTTGACCTCCCCTCCTGCATGTCTAATTCCGTCTGTGTCAGCCTGGCAACTCTGTCTTTCTTCCTCCCAGAGTTCTGTCTGTCCAGTAGTCCTTGTATACCTCCTGTCTAGCTATTGGTCATTTAGCTTTTTGTTAAACCAATCACAGGAACATATCTTTACACAGTGTAATCAAATATCTCACAACAAGGGGAGTTGTTTTTCTCATTTTTCATAAAACCCAGGAGAAGACAGTAGAACAGTCACAGCCTGTTGTTTTTCTAAGCAGAACCAGTGGCCACAGGAACAACATCCAGCTGCCCAGCCCACTGTGCAATAGCAAAATTAATGCTCATTACCATGACACCTTTTAGTTAGAAAATCTGATGCTGTGTTCATTCTAAAATCTGGGCTTGGGAGCTGGAAAATTTAGTAGTAAGGAATGTGTTCTTTTATAAAAATTACATTTAGGGCTAGAGACATTACTCAGCATTTAAGAGCTGCTCTTCCAAGGGACCCAGATTCGATTTTCAGCACCCACATGGCAGCTCACAACAGCTGTTAACTCCAGTCTCAGAGGGTCCGCTGCCCTCTTCTGGCCTCTGAGGATATTGCACACACATGTATGCAGATGTGCTCATGGCAAGTCACCCATGCATATAAAGAAAAAATATTAAAATTAAGAAAAAAATCATTTTACCAAGTGATTTTTGCATTCATTCATGACCGTTGCCTATAAAATCTGGGGTTTTCTGAATCTGCTTTATTATTATTATTATTATTTCCTCTATATTCATGTATTACTCAGAATTCTTTTATAAAGATACTTTTTGTTGTAGATGGTTTTCAACTTTTCATTATTTTCTTCCTCTCTCTCTTATTTGCTTTTTGGCGGTACTCTTGTGCCTTTTGAATCTTTCATTTTATATTTTAATTAGAACTCTTATCCATGTATACATTCATCTATCTACCTACCTACTGTCATCTATCATCTCTATCTACTTGTCTATATTTACGTATCCATCTATCATATCATTCATCTATCATATCTATCTCTCTATTGTCTATCATCTCTATCATCTATCCATCTATCATATCTATGTATCATCTATTATCTAGATCTGTCCATCTATTTCTCCTCCTTTCCCCAGTGGTGAGGATTAATTCTGAGAACTTGCCGTCTGTCTGTCCCTGGTCATTGTCCTTCCAGATGCTCATATCGTCCTAGGTTTGGCTTGTAGGAAGCTTCTGAAGCTTCTTCACCTTTTGACACAATCCCATGAACAAGTCTGCGAAGGGTTACTTGCCTGATAGTACAACAGGATAGACCTGACTCACCTCTTCCCTGCCCCAGAGCAGACCTGAAGTCCCCTTTAAGGATTGCCACGGTGGATAGCGTTTGGAATCTAAGGTCTGGGTGCATGCTTACTGCCCTGCCCTCCCACAGGGGAAAGATGCCACCCTCCGACGCATTCTCCATTCCCTTAATCTTGCATGGATTTTTTTCACTGATGAGAGTTGAATACATAGTGTTTTGAATTTTTTACTCTCTAAGATAAAAATTTCTAGTCTGTTTGGTCCAACTGACATCCAATTTCACTTGTTCTGCTTGCCAAAGAACTAGAGTTGTAGTCGGTTTATGATTTCTTCATAGAAATCATTGAACAATTTTGAATCTCTGCCTTTTTTTCTCCCCTGGCTGGCCCAGAACTCTATGTAGGTCAGACAGGCCTCTGACTTGTTGAAATCCCCCTGCTTCTACACCCTAAAAGCTAGGATTACAGATGTGAGCTACCATGCTCAGTAAATCTCAGCAATTCTCAAATTCTGATGGAAATGGTTTTCAGCCTGGGAAATGCCCACCTGCAGGCATTTATAGATGGTAGCTTCAGCTTGGTGATGATTGTGGTCACTCACTCTCTTGGGGAATTTACAGTATCGGAAACAAGACTAGACCTAGGATGGGTTTGCTTTTTGTACTTGGTTTCTCACTCTCTTGATTTGCCCCGTTTTAATTTCACAGTAAGTTCTAGAATATAGTAAGAAAAGGAATGTCAGGGGAGTGAAGAGGAGTTGTGCACTCACTTATTCATATACGTATGCACACATGCACACACACATGCACACATATGCACACACATACACACACATGCATGCACACATGCACACACATGCACACACACATGCACACATATGCACACACATGCACACACACATGCATGCACACATGCACACACATGCACACACACATGAACACATATGCACACACATGCATGCACACATGCACACACATGCACATATATACACACAAATAACAAGAGTCCTTAGATGCAAGGCACTTAATATTTATAGTTTAAAAAGAACAGCATTTTTCATATTGAAACTTTTTCTGCAATTCTCCTTTCTCTTATCATTTGCCCAGGTATTTATGTGAAAGGTGAGTAATATTTTAGGAAGCAGAGCTGAAAGTGAGGACAGGCCTTTGTGGAGTAAACAGGTCACAAAAGTCCCTGCCTGACTGTGTCGCTGACTGTCTTTATGGAATTCTGTCACAGAGCACCCTATTCCTTCTATTAAGGTGTCTCAGCTGTCACTGAGCCATATGCAGCTCTTTGGGATTAGTGTATTGGTTCTCCGTAGAGATCTGTTACTCAGCACACCTCTGTGACCTTCAGTCTGGAAAGCCTCATTAAATCTCTGATGCACTACCAGCAGCCAAAGCCAGCTCCAAGGAAGCAGTTGCTGTCTGCTGTTGGCACAAAGGGACACTCTCATTACATTGTCACACAATGGGTGGAGGAAGGAAATATTACTTTCTTTTCTATCATGCTTTCTTTCAGTGGAAGAGAGTGAAGTTCAGACAAGTGAGTGAATTTAAGTGAATAACATAGGAATTTGTCATCAAGTGCCATCTTATCAGTCTTTCCTGGTGTGTGTGTGTGTGTGTGTGTGTGTGTGTGTGTGTGTGAGAGAGAGAGAGAGAGAGAGAGAGAGAGAGAGAGAGAGAGAGAGAGAGCCTGTGTGCATGGCTGTAAGTATGTGTGAGTATAGGGGATATGAGTATGATTGTGTTTGTTATGTGTGTGTCTGCGTATACAGAGGGATGTGTGTATGAGAGAGCCTGTGTGTTTGTATGTATACGTATGTGTGAGTGTGGGAGATGTGAGTGTGCCTGTGTGTGTATGTGTGTGCATGTGTGTGAGAGTGTGTATGTTTATGTATGTGTTTGTGTGAAAGTGATTGAAACTTAAATTCTGGTAAAAAAAAAAAATACACACACACACACACACACATATCAATGCTTATTGAAATGTAAGTGGGCCAGGGAATTATTTTATCTCAAACTGTTTGAGAGTCTAAAATAATAACTGATTTAAATTTGCTGCTGATCTTACACTGTGAAGTTGGCTGCAGAACATGACTTGGAGACCTGAGAATGGATTGTTCCAGGGCTGTATCAGCTTGAGATAGTGCCTCTGGATCTCAGGCTTGTCCCTGCCTTCCTCCCCCCTACCTCCCATCATTTGCTCTGGAGGATGTTCAGCCTGGCATCTGCTCTAAGTCTTCAGGACACATCTTCCATTCTTTAACAGCAAATGCTCCACAACAAGGGCTATTACATCATCTGATGACATTTTCAGTTCTGATGAAGCTGCAAAGAAAATTTTAAAAAATAATATATTTGTATGTGATTCTATGATACTGTTCTGTCAAACTACAATAAAAAATTAACAAATCAAAAAATCTCCAAGTATCCGATTAACAGTAGCATGTTGGGACATTGTCTTAGTCATTGTTCTATTACTTTGGAGAGACACCATGGCCATGGAAACTCTTATAATGAAAATATTTAATTAGGGCTGGCTTATAGTTTCAGAGGTTTAGTTTATTGTCATCATGGTAGGAAGCATGATGGCATGCAGGCAGACATGGTGCAGGAGAAGGACCTGAGGGTTCTATATCTAGATCTGCAGGTGGTTGGAAGAGAAAAACACTGAGCCTGGCTTGAGCTTTTGAAACACCAAAGCCCACCCTGAGTGACAAACTCCCTCCATCATGGCAAACCGACCCCAAAAGGGCCACAACCTTCTTTTTGTCAGGTAGTACCACTCCCTAATAACCAAGCATTCAACATATGTCCTATGGGGCTTTCCTATTCAAACCACCACAGACAGATTAGACCAAGTATACAGGATTTAAAAAATTTAAGTAACTTAATATATTTAAATAACTAATCACCAACTGTTATCGGACAGTTGTTATTCCAACCTCTAAAACCATCTTAGAGTTGACTTAATTGTTTTTGTTAAGGTTAAAGCTTGATATAGGCATTCATGGCTGCTGAGGGGGAGGGAGGAGAATCAGTTTTCTTTTTTCTTCTTTTTCTTTTCAGAGACAAGACCCCAATCCTAATGGGTCACCCTGAACACGTGCAAGTAAAGACAACACTCACTAGATTCAGTAGGATGGAGGAAGGAGAGGGAGAGGGGTGCGTGTGTCAAAAATACAGTTAGAAGAGGTCATCAGTTTAAGAGAGGTTGTTAGAGGGACAGGGGAGGGGTTGAGGAAAGTATCCGAATACAGTATGCCCATGTATGAAACCCTCAAATTAAGAAAATATCAAAGATCAATACAAATTTTTTCTCTTACTTTGTATCTTTCTATATTACCTGTCATTTATCTGTCATCCTCAACTATGCTCTCGGTCAGCATTTGGACTTCTGTGCAGCCGAGAGGGTTTTAAGTTGTCTGCCTTCCACATTCTCTCATCTGCTTCTCTCACCTAGTTAGCTTGAGCACAACACTCAGTATCCACGTAGTTCTTTTCTGTTCCATGTCCCTGCTCTGCTTGGATGCTCTCAGCTTCCCTGAGGCTTTGAGGATGAAGTTGAGACTCCTGGTCATGGCCCTGCTCATGCCCATGTCCTTGCCTCTCCTTGACCTCTGCTCCTCCACTCATGGTTGACTGTTGAGTATCTCACCATGTCATCTCCCCTTCCCCATAGGCCTCCTTTCCCCCATGGCCTCCTTCCTCTGTTCCTTTGCAAGCCAACTTACATGTATCTTATAGGACTTTGCACAGGTTTATTATTATATATTTTTTAAGCTTTTATTACTTTTTTGAGAGATTCATACAACATGTTTTATTGTATCACATCTCCCAACTCTTCCAAGACTTCTTGCTTCCTTATCCACCTGTGCACCTCCCCAACCCCCTACCCCATAACCCTTCAAGACTAATTTGTGCTTCCCCAAAATACTTCTGGATGTATTGTCTTCCAGTGAAGTGAGGTTAGCTTACCAGAGGCTACACTCTTGGGGAGAATTGACTGTTTCCTAGCAGCTGACCATTACCGATCACTCCACCTCCAGGGGTGGAATTGTCTGCCCTGCTACCCTCACCATGCTGAGATTCGATCTGGTTAGATTTGCACAGGCTTTGTATGTGTTGTCACAGTTGCTGTGAATTCGTATGCACAACTGCTCTGATGTGTCCAGATGTTTCCTTGTAGTCCTCCTACCTCTAGTTCATACCTGTTCCCTCATACTCTTCTCCAATGACCCTGGAGTCTTTGGAGGGAGTGTGCCGTATATATATCCCATGCATTGTGGAAGCGCTCCCCATATTTTGAATATTAGGTATTGTAGCAATCAACCCTTCCACCAATGGCTGCAATGAAACTCCAGAATTCCAGAGGAACCTCATGGAATTGGACCTCACCATCATTTAGCACTGTCTGTGACTGCTGCTGTACCTCAGTTTTGGGGATAAATGATACCACACAGAATTCCTGTCACATGTTAGATCTGTTAGTCTAATATGGTGCCATTAGTTATACATTCTTACACTTAGCATTGGAAGTATGACCAGCAGAGCTGAGCAAAGCTATAAGTGTAAAATCCATAGTGACTAGATCTCAATGACGTGGTGATTTTTAAAGTGTGCAGAATGTCAATTGTTTTGAATTGATTGAGTTTTGAAAGATATACATTTTAATCATAGCCCTCTTATTTTACCATGGCTATTAGGATTACCTGTGTGGTGTACACTGTTTCTGTGGGATAGTGCTGTCACATGGGTTCAGGAAATTTGAGTTGTGGTTAGTGTAGTGCAATTAGGTCTCCCCTTTTGGACTCCTGTTTCCCATATGCTTGCCCTGTCTTTTGCTTCAGGGAAGCATCTGGCAGCTACTGCCATTAGCCATTAGGAAAGCAGAGAGTGCTAACAAGTGATCTTATCTGCAACCTTGAACAAAGGGGGCCAGCTGTGGGAGGCCTGGTCATCCTGGGAGCCTCCCTTATTGTGAGTCATCATTTTAGAAACTATTGGTCAGGCCCTATAGCCAAGATTTTCTTGTATTTGCAATGTAAAAACCCAGTTTTCCCCCATCAGAAACGGTTTGTTAAAAACATGAAGAGTTAGTGATGATGTAAATTACATTTTCCCACTTGTACTGAGTATACTAGCTATCAGTTTAGAAGTCATGAAAATGTGTGCTATAGGTAGAGTTTTGACAGTATCATCAAAGGAATTTTGTATTTTCTATTGATAATGTTTTTGTTTTCTTCTTTGATAAATAAGGTAGCGCTTTGATTTTAAGTTTGTTTTCCCACAAATCTGTCAGTCAACCATCAGTCAACAAATATGTAATAAACATGAATATAAAATGTAAGCAAAACTGTTATTCAGCCCAATAATGACTGATCATTTATTCTGGCAGAATCCTTGCAGTTAGCAACATGTGGCCTCCTTCAGCTTGTACCCAGTGTTAAAAATGCTGTAAGTAGGGGATGGAGAGATGGAGAGAGATGGTTTCATGGTTAAGAGCACTCACTGCTACTCCAGATTACCCAAGTTTGGTTCCCAGCTCCCATGTGCCGTGGCTCACAACTGCTTTTAACACCAGCACTAGGGAATTTGACACTGTCTTGTGGCCTCTGTGAGCACACACACACACACACACTAAAGTAATACATCTAAAAAATAAATAAAAGGCTAAACAGGATTTTTAAAAGCAATTAGCATGGTGATCTGAAGTTTAAAGTATATGGAAATTGGGGCTGGAGAGATGGCTCAGTAGTTAAGAGCACCCTCTGCTCTTCCAGAGGACCCGGGTTCGATTCCCAGCATCCACATGGCAGCTAACAACTGTCTGTAGTTCCAGGCAAACACCAAGGCAAATAAATAAATAAAGTTTAAAAAAAATAAAAAAAATAAAGTATATGGAAATTAAGCTGGATTTGTTGAAACAAAGATAAATATAGCAGCAGAGTTTCTTCTCATCTTCTATGAGCACTTTATATGTTGTGTTAAAAGAAATGCATTTATTTACTAGTACAGTAGGTGAAATAAATATGAAAGAAGGAATACTAAAATAGTAGGTGGCACCAGCCTAATTTCAGCACTCAGAAGGCAGAGGCAGATGGGTCTTGTGAGTTTGAGGCCAGCCTGGTCTACATGGTGAGACCCTGTCTAAGCAAACAAAGCAGCAACAGAGTAGTGCTTGGGGTCAAAGGCATCAGAGAATGACTCAGTGCTTAAGAGCACACAGCGCCCTTGCAGTGGACCCAGGTTCAGTTCCCAGCACACACTGGGAAGCTTACAACTAACTGATTGTAACTCCAGTTCCAAAGAATCTGGCCTTGTCGTCTGGATTCTGCAGGATCCATATGCATGTGATGCATGTATAGACAATCACACACACACACACACACACACACACACAATTTTTTAAAAGTACTTTTTAGAAAAGAGAAGCCATGAAGTAAGAAGGAGCCTCAGTCACCTCTCTGGCTCCACCCTTTGCAGCACACACAGCTTGTCTTCTGAGCCTGGGCTGGCTCCACTCTGCTGCTGCTGTTCTTGGTGGCCATCCCATGGTACCAGTGTCTCCAAAATGCCGGAGTCTTCTCCTGCACCTGGGCTGCATTTCGCCAATAGCCTCTTATAGGCTCTCTTCATGGTGTCAACCCTCAACTTCCCTGCATGTCCCCTTCAGTCCTGGGCTTTCAACTGCCACTGAAGCTGCACCTTCACCCAATGTCCTCTCCTAGCTTCTTACTGTGTCAAGCTCAGCTGCTCTCTGTGGATATATATCATATATTAAATAAAACCTGGGTACTGGGGAGAGAGCACCCAGTCAAATCCTAGGCAGGCAGCTTAGGAAATTCTTAAACCTTGAATACAAAGATAAACAGCTGAGTCAGTCACACACACCTGTAATCCCAGCAAGGGGAAAGCCAGGAGTGGTGACCAACACCCTTTATCCCACAACTCCAGAGACAGAACTTCTTCTGTTTCTGTGAGTTCAAGGCTACATGCCTTTAATCCTAACCTGTATGGGATAGGGTAGATAAGGGTTTGTAGAAACCCAGAGAATAGAAGGGGTTGGGAAAAGCGACAGGCAGAAGCAACCAGGAGTGAGGCTGAGGAAGCTGCAAGACAGCTGGGTGAGAATTGACTGTGGTGCTTCCTTCCTTTCTCTGATATTTCAGCCTTCCCCCGATATTTGGCTCTGAGTCTCATTTGTGATACTACAGCTCTCAATGACCCCTTCATGCATTCACAACAGTACCACCAGGATGACTCTTACACTATTACCACATTCAGCTGCCAGCACGAGGTACAATCTCGGCTGCCTCTGGAACACAGCTTCTCTGTGCTGACTCTGAAGATACACTTCCCAGAAGGCTTCACCTCAATGACACTGCTTTCTTGTTCCTCACGGCTGACTCTTCAGCCCCAGCTGATCAGACACTGCAGATTCTTCACAACAAATGGCCAGATAGAGTGTTTGCTTCCCTCTGAAACAGCACAAGCCAGACCACCATCCTCTTCACTTTTCTCAACATTCTTATCTTCCAGGCTCCTACAGAACAGCCCACTGAGCTCTCAACACTCAATGGCTTTTCTAGCCCAGACTTCCAAAGTCCCTCCACAACTCTCCATAAAACACGGTTAGGTTCGTCACAGCAATACTCCACCATGGCACCAGTTTCTGTCTTTGTTAGGATGACTATTGCTGTGATGAAACACCATGACCAAGAGAGAGTTGGGACAAAAAGGATTGGTCTGACTTATGCTTCCACATCACTGTTTATCAGCAAAGGAAGTGTCAGGACAGGAACCCAAGCAGGGCAGGACCTGGAGGCAGGAGCTGACGCAGAGGTCATGGAGGATGCTGCTCATTGACTCACTTGTCATGGTTTGTTCAGCCTGCCTTCTCATAGAACCCAGGACCACCAGCTCAGGGATAGCACCTCCCACAGTGGGCTGGACCACTCCCCCATTAATCACAAATTAAGACAATGCCCTACAGGCTTGCCTACAGCCCCATTTTATGGAGCCATTTTAGTAACTGTGGATCCCTCCTCCTCAGATGAGTTTTGTTTATGTCAAGCTAATATAAAATTATCCAGTATAGGAAGCAAGCTGATGAAACATTTTTGCTTAAAGCCTGTGGAAACTCAGGCTGTGTATTGAAAGACAGAATGATGCTGAGACTCTCAAAGCAGTTCTGGGAAGGCCTGGCTCAGGTGGTGGGGCAGGCAACAAGGCCATGTATATATTTTATATTTTCTGTCACGGTTTTTCTAATGATTGAATAGTTTGAAACTATTATTAGTCTGACAATAATGCTCAGCAAGTAGCAGCATTTACTGCCAAACCTGAGTTTGATCCCTTTAACCCAAGTAGTAGAGAGAATAGATTACCAAAAATTGTTCTCTGCCTTTCATAATCTCATGCACCACTCCACACAAAAAATAAAATAGAAGTGAAAAGGAAAAGCAAGTGTGGTGCTTCTTAAAGTTTTATTGTCAAGCCCTTGGTTTCTAGTATATAGAATTACAGATTATTTTTCTCCACACACCTTATGATCATATATCTCATGATTCTGATGTGTTCACTTACTAGCTCTTAAAGCTTTTTTTTTACACATTCCATACAATCTTCTACTGATATAATTATGTTGTCCACAAATAAAAGTAATTTTCTGTCTTCCTTCTCAAGCTCTGGGCCATGTTTTTCTTCTCCTATTCCAATGGCTGCCTATCAGATAGTGCTGAGTGGCATTAAGTAGAGCAGATATTCTTGCTTATGCTCTTACTTGGGGGTATCATTCTTTCACCGTTAGGTATAATGTCAGCAGATTATTTTTATAGATAGTAATCTCTCATTTTTCTTCTTCCTGAAGGACTGTTTCTTCATTTTTCATTGTCCTAGACTGCTAGTAATTGGTTTTCATTGACACTTTTTTTAAGAGCATTCCCTCTGGATAGAAAACTCATGGAGGTCATGGTTGGGACTCTGAACTCTTTACTGACCCCAGCCCTGAGTCTCAGTATCCCTGGTGTGCCTCACTGTGTCTTATAGCATCCTCTTGGACCCAAACTTGTAAAGTTCTTCTTTGTGGTAACAATGGAGCCATTGTGAGGACTGGCCTCTGATTTTCTTATCCCAGGCATTACTGTCCTGTATTGTTGTCTAGCTTCTGAGAAATGTTGCTTCATATATTTTGTCTGGCTTTTTTTTTTTTTTGTCCTTTAAGAAGACTAGACAAATTTTGTCCCTATTATTTCAACATAGACAAATACATATAACTTTTTTTACATGAAGAAAAAAAGGCAAAAAAAGCTACATGTGTATGTACAGGGTGTCGTTGTTCAGATATCCTGATGCTCTGGACTGTAGGCTAGGGACTGAGACAGACACCTTGTCTCCACTGACCTTTAATGGGACAAACAGCATGCCACACCTCGCCTTGACTTCGCTCCTGGGACTGGGCATATTGTACAGAGACAGTAATGGTGACCTTCTCCACTCTGTGCCATCGACCTTGTGACTTTCTCTGAGATTATGATCCACTAAACTCACTGGTGAGTGGACAGGTAATGAGAAATGGGAAGTCGCTAGCCCTTCCTTTCTCTGGCTGGAAATCCAGGCTTCTCCTTTGTGTCATCCTGCACCATGGGCAGCACCCATGCTCCCCATGTGTAAAAGCACAAGCTGTGTGAGCAGGGTGAAGATTCATGAAAAGGCTTGACCCCATCCAAAGCAGCAAGAAATGGCTCTTCCCTGACCTAGAAACCTGAACATTTTCTTTCTGTTCCACAAAGAAACAGCTCTCATGATTCTGTGTTCTGTCATTTTTTGAAAAATGCTTTTTTCTTGAAAAACAAAGTTTAAAAAGAAGCTCTGCTTATTAAGAGTCTGTGACAGTATGGGTGGCTTTGTAAGGCTCCACTATGATGCCAGTGAGTATAATGGTTCCCCTGACAAAAGGCCCACAGAGGGCTTTGAAGAAACGTGCTAACGAAGTTTTTCCTGGTGCCATCTAGGGGACACAGTAAGCTAGAAAGGTCATATTGTAGGGTTTGTCATCAAAAGCCCTTCTCTGTCCCCAATTACAAGTCAATGGACTGACAAAACTTGTCTCTTGTGCTATGTGACTTACAGTATCGCTCGCTCTAGTGTTTGGGAATTGATGTTCCGGCACTGCCTGGCTGCTGAGCCTTCTCAGAAGCAAAACAACCCAGCCAACCCCTTTCTTCTTTTCTGAATCTGGAAATAACTCCTCCCTCCTCCCTCCTCTCTCTTTCTCACCCTCATTCTGTCTGTCTGTCTGTCCCTTTTCATCTTTGTTCATCTCCATAGAGAAGATAAGAGGGGAGAAAACGGACATTTTTTGAATCTCACAACCAGGGAAAGGAATGTCGAGGTGATGCTGCCTGCTTTCCCTTTTGTGTCATGACCCCAGAATCTCCAGCCCCCCTCAAGAGGAATGCTTGCATCATGGATAAGCTGAGGGGAAGGGAAGGACTCCAGGAGATGAGATGTTTGACAGGCTTCACAGTAGGAATGGGACATAACACAAAAGAATTTCTTTTGGCATACATATAACTACATTTATATAAAAACAAAGGCCCTACCGCCCTCTACATACTTGAACCTTGATTGCTCCCCATTCACCCCCATACTTGCCTATTAGTTTGCTGTTCAGACTTTTTTTTTGAAATTCAGACTTACATAATACACAGTGCAAACCTTGTCTGTTTTTGACACATTTCTCTGGGTTATTGTAAACTTGTTTGATTTTGCTTCGCTCTGCACATCCAAAGCCACATCTGGATGGAGCTATCCTGCACATCTGGATGGAGTCTCCCAACCACTGAACTGCATGTGTTTTCTTTTGGAAACTCATATATGACCTCTCATCTCATGCCTCTGCCTCTGTCCACAGAGTCCCCGAGGCTCACGGCCACTGGGATCTGGGTTTACCAGACACTTCTCAGTCCCGTCACTATGCCTCAGACTTGTCCTTGTTGTGTGGCCTTCACTGTGACCGTGGCAGAGGCTAGAAGTTACTCACAAGCTCTGGGAAGAGTACCTGGGCTGGTAGCATCTGCCTTTCCACTTCTTATTTGTTTTGCTGCCTTAGTAACATTGTTGTCTAAAGTGTGTGTGCACACATCAGCAAGAGCCATCTTTCTGTAATAAGTGTGATTGATGAAACCACCCGGTGCTGTTGAGCGTCTCTCTTAGTCTACTGGAATGACAAATGTTGCTGTGTTATGTAAGTGTTTGTGCCCACAAACAGACTGTTCTCCGAAAGCACACACCTGCAGCCTTGGGATGGGGTGGGGATAGGGAAAAGTGGTCCCCAAAAGCTGAGGCAGCACTTCATGGGACTAGATCTTTCTGCCTACCCCTCAGTTCTCCCATCATTACTTAGAGCTCATCCTGTCTGCCTTTGGGGTATATAGTCTTTTATCTGCCTTTTACAAAATAATAATAGAGGTAGTTGTGTTTTATTATAAGCACTGTCCTCGAACTTTCAAATAGATCATGTTTCTTAATCCTCACAACACTTCATACATAATCAGAGAAGGTGCCATGCTAGCTCAAATTCCAGAGAAGAAATTGAAAGCTTAGGGAATCCCGTAGAAGAGCAGTAACAGGCTTACAACCCCAGAGGTCTCAGTTGGAACCTCCAGCCTAGCCACCCTGCAATAAGCCATAAGAGGGAAAGAAATCAAATACCAGTCCCTTCCTCTAGGGTCATTTCCATAATGTTAAAAAACAAAAACAAACTAAGAAATAGAAGCCACAAGTCAGGCATCATGGCACGTACTCAACAGTCAGGAGGCAGAGGTGAGCAAATCTCTGTTAGAGCAAGGCCAGCCTGGTCTACGTAGTGAGACCCTGCCATAAATAAAAAAAATAGAAGCCACAGCTAGGGACATTAAAATGCTTGCTGCCTAAGCATAAGGACCCGTGTTCAGGTCCCCAGAACCAGTGTAATAAATTCAGTATGGAGACATGTCCCTGTAATCCCAACAGTGGGATGCAGGGATGGAATCGTTCATGACATCGTAGACTAGCCAGTTTTGTCTAGGTAGTGGGCTTCAGGTTCAGTAAAGGGACTGTTTCAAAAAAAAAAAAAAAGAACATTTTTTTTCTGAAGATAAAAAGTGTATTGTCTTAGAACTCATCTTCCCAGGACATAGACAAAACATAGCCATATTCTTGGCAGTATATGAATTATTTCTTAACCTCTGACCTGCTTACCATACACCATGGACATTTTTCACTTCAACAGAGAGGTATCTACATTATATTACTTAATGAAAAGATAGGTAATTAATTACTATATTATTAATTATATTTTTAAATGAGCAGATGTATAATCATGTTATAATTTAGCCACTTCTTCAGTGGTTGCCTTCAAGTTAATTCCATGTTTATTTACTTGTGAAATATCATCATCGTGCTTATATTAGTATTTCCCAGGTGACCTCAATACCTGGTAAAAACAGCTTAAAAGGGAGGAGATTTATCTTGGCCTCAAGTTTCAGTCTGTCGTGCTGGGGAAGGCACAATGAAGCAGCTGAGTTTGTGACCATTGAAATGGGTAGAAAAAGCTTCTCATGTTACTTTAGACCAGGAAGCAGAGGTGAACAGAAACCTGGGGCTGGACTTGACCTATACAAACCACAACCATTGAACAGCTTGGGATCAGAAACACCCTGGACTCCTTGGATCCCACTCCCTCTAGAGGAACACCCGACTCAGTCTTGAGGGAGGAGGAGAGAAAACTGGATCTGCCAGGAGTGGAGACTGAACTAAGCAATACTGGGACAGTGGAAACATGGGACTGTCTGCTGCCTGCCCAGGGAGGGGATGGGGAGTTGTGGAGAAGAAAAAATGACCTGATGTGGTGGAAGGGGGAAGGGACCTTGAATAAGAATATACAAGGATAGAAAGTGTGACTTCTTTGTTCATAATATTAATAAAAAAAATATATGAAAGAAAAAAAAAACAAATGAGAAAAAAAAAGAACTTCCTGGGTAAAGAATCAGAAAGCATCAGTTTGACCTAAATGGTAAATGCAGAAAAATTACATGACAATAAAGCATTCCTTTCCACAAAAAAAAATAGCAAATGTACTGAATTTTTAAAATATTTATTTTAGTTTTTATTAGAAATGGGGTTCATGGTCTTTCTAGGTAGCCCAGACTAGCCCTGAATCCAGAATTTTTCTGCCTGAGCCTGAGTGCTGAGGTAACAGGTGTTTATGGTAGGCCTGGCTTCTAAAATCCATATTCTGGTGAACCACATGGGAATTTATTTAAGAATTGCATAAAAGTAGTTACCTCCATTTTTCTCAATGAAAGGTATTGTCACAAACACATTATTAAATAATCTGATTTCTATGTGTGCATGGAAAACTCCAATGAGCCTTTGCTAAAGCCCAGTCATGAGTTTTACTTGTATATTTCCTAGATACCCCATAATAATTCTTGAACATTTCTGTTCTGGTGCTACAGTATTTAAATTTTAGTATTCTGTTCCATTTTACTATCTGATAAAGGAAGGTCATTTTAATTGATTTTTGTCTCCTTTTCCTTTAAAAAAAAGTATTATCAATGATTTATTTTGCTAGAAGAGATTTAGACATGCAGTATCTAATTCCTGATAGCAATTTCATTGGCTTGATTGGACTTGGGTTAAATTAAATCTAGAGATTAAGGTGGAAATTTTGCTTCATATGAGTTTTATATTTTTATGCTTATTCTTGGAAACTTGACACTGTTCTCATGAATCAGCCTTTCTGCTCATTTCTATAAAACTTAGTAAGATTTGTGATTATTTCTGGTAGTATTAGAGTAGATAATCATAATGAGAATAATTGTCTCTCTCCCTCACTGTTATGCATAGCTTAGTCCTAGAAACCTGACTAGGGGAACCAGGGAGCAAAGAATGGACAGACATACAGACACATGTCCACACACACACTTGTACATGCAAGCTGGTGTTGGTAGACTGCATGCTCTAACAGAGGGCACCACTGCATAGTACCTTCACAACAACTGGGGACCCTTTTGTAATGTGGAGCAAGTTTATTACCCACAACTCTAGAAGGTGGAGTTTGCTAGTCTCCATGGGAGGTCTCTGTACAGGAGCAGTCTCAGGCTGTAGTCAGCCTGGAGGAGGAAGCTGGGGTTGGTTTTGCACACACTGGTCGATGTTTATAAATACAAAAGGCTGTGTGTCTTAGCATCACTTTGCCAATCCTCATGGGTCAGATACATTGATCTTTGCCAATCACATTCACTCAGGGCTTCCTCAGCTCCCCATACTCCCTCCCCTCCCTCTTCTCCCTCCCCCCTCCTCCCCTCTCCACCATCCCTTATATTTCCCTTCCTTCTTCTTTCCCTTTCTTCTCATCCTCTGGAGACGGAGCCTGAGGTCTTGGACACGTTAGGCAAGCACTCTGTTACTGAGATGCTCCTGTGCTTCTCTTCTTTCTCCTTTACTGAACTCAAGCTGCTGTGGACAAAATGTTCATTGCATTTTTCAAAGACCTCCCATTCCATTGACTTATCACAAATGCAATGATGCTTTATACAAAGTTAATACCTTTCCATCTTAAGATGATTAATGATTATCACAATGGATCTTCAGTCTATCAGATGCCGTCTATTATCTACCAAAAGTGACTGTATGTGTGTTTTATGCTTATGCTTCTATTGTTATATCATCCATGTAGTCCTGGGGTAACTTGATCTAGACCATAATGCATTTTTATTTAACTTGAGTGGAGTATTTTATTGACTCACAGTTTACTCCAGATTTAACATCTGTATTCACTGTGTTGGTCTACAGTGCCAGCGACTGTTGTAATAATATTCACCTTGAGCTTGAATGTGGATGAGGTTAACAGTACACATAAAAATTTGAAAAGTATCACTTATTCCTTATTAAGCTTGTAGTAATGATACATGCCAGGAATGCTGTTAGGTACTGGGACTTCAGTGGACAAGATGGTGAAAACCTGCCTCATGAACTTATGCAAGGAGTACATTCCATAAGGAAGCAGGAAACAGAAGCTCTGTTGAAATCTTGCTACAATGAAAGCATGTGGCCTGTGGGATAAGAGATGTCACTCTCAGTCACGTGGGAAAAGGATTTCCACAGGAAGTGGCCTTTAAACTCGTGTTGAATAGGACTGGCCATGCCTAAGACCCTCCTGGGCAGTGTCAGGGCAGGAAGGCAGCCGGTAAGGGAGAATGAGGTGCCTCTGGGCAAAGGAAAACTGTTCTGTAGTCAGTAGTACTGAGCAGATGTGTCGGGGAGGGGCCTAGAGATGAGGCTAGGTGTTCTCAGAGATGCACTTAAGGAGTCTTGTGAAGCATGTGTGGGTGTTTAGGTTTTCTCCTGAGGGGGGAATAAGGGAACAGTCAGAGGAATCTCACTCATTGGCAGAAAGGGAGGGGAGGCTGGAGCTAAGGATTGTGGGAGACAAAAGGATAACAACGCGCTGAACATGCTGGACACAGAAAGCTCTGTGTTCCAGCAAGACATAGTTGGTTTTGACTGCCTTACACCAGGGGATCTAACTGGGGTGTTTAATCATATTCTTAAGTACTTTGTTTTGTTTTCAGCTAGTAGATTATTCTGTTTTCTATTTCTGAGAAATTTGTATTTTTATGACAGTTTATCTATTCCATATATACTTTTCAAATTTTTATGTGTACTGTTAACCTCATCCACAAATGTGTCAAACCTCATTTTTATTTTAATTGTTTGAATTTCTCCATGTTCATCTTTTTGCACTTATTCTTGGTCATAAGCATCAAAGATTTCCCTGTCATCTTCTTCCTAGTAGATAGCAAAACACTCCTCAGAGGAAGGCTGATAAGGAAATGGTTATAGCCTGTGTCTTACTTTTTGAAATGCTGGGATCACTCTCATCTTTTTGCATCATTTAATACCCACCAGCAGTGCACCGGGGCTACAGTATTTCCACATCTCCACAGACTCTTCCTATAGTTATCTGTTGCATACTCAGGTGTGACTCTCTAAAAGCTAATAATGTGAATATGTTTATGATTCTACATGTATTTGGGGATGGCACATCAATAGAAGTTAGGATTAAACAATATAAAGATAGATCTATAATCTAATATGACTGTTGTCCTTAAATGAAGAGACAGAGGGACATGTTGGCACAGGAATAAGGCCACAAGAGAATGCACCAAGATGGTGGTCATCTACAAACCAAGGAAGAAAGCTTAGGACAACCAGAGCCTGCTGATGGCTTGGCCTGGCACTTCGGGCCTCCACAGCTGTGACTCTCATTTAAGTCACCCAATCTGTGACACTTTCATATGGGCAACCTTGGTAAACCAATATGCCATCCTAGTGAGTGTGAAGTGGTATTCCATGCTTTTGGTTTGCATTTTCTGAATAGGTAATCACGTTGAACATCTTTTAATATTTACTAGACATTGCCTTTTTCTTCTTTTTTTCTGTGTCTTCATGTTATTCTTATTTTCTTTTTCATCTTGCTGACTGATTAGGTTCTTATATACAGTTTCAATTGTAGGAATGTTCTATCTTTAGTATTTTTTTTCCCTTTTGGGGTACTGGTGATCAAACCCACTTCACAAATGCCAGGCAAATGCTGTAGCATCAGGCTATGCTATAGCCCTGGCTTCAGCTCTTACTAACTGCATTTAATCATGTATTTTCTGCCCATGACAAGAAAGAAGCACAGAGGCCCTAAACTGTCTTTTTTCCTCTCAGGGCTCTGCGGCAGCCCTCTGCTGGGCTCTGCTAATTGACCTCAGCTCTAGTTTCGATGCATCATAAACCTGATAAATGTTAAAGAGGAGAAGCCTAATGATACCATAACTTAGTACATAACTCTAGGTTTTCAAGGAGAAGAGAAAATCCCCAAACTCCTCACAGTTTGAGATTAATAAACATACCAGATAGGAGAGAAAAATCAATTCATGTTTTCACACAGCCATAAAAAGTTGCTCTTCAATGTTCTATGTTTGCTTCTTTGCAAGTAAAACCCCTGAAAATTGGGGGAAAAATGAAGTAATACCTGGGCAAAAATGTAGAGGCTTTTCAGGAGGAAATCTAACTCTGGCGTTACAATGCCTGTTTAGAGTACAGCACACTTAAGCTGTCTGGGGAGAGTCAAGAAGCACTGTCTTCTGTGAATTTTAGTGGTTTGATACAATTCAATTTAGGCTGTGCATGAGTTACCGTCTCAAGCTCAGCTCCAGATTGCCGAGTGTTCCCGCATTTTCAATGTCTCTTGGCTTTGGCTTCTAGTACAAATGACTTTTTAAAGATCTCATTCTTGTAATTGAAAGCAGAGTCTCTGCACTGGTTGAAAGACTAAAAACTATCTCAAACTATTACATATCTGACTGTTCTGTTAGAAGTGGCCAAGTGTTAAGTTAGCCAGCAGGGCTTGAAGCCTCAGTTCTAAAGGGCTGCACTGAGTGCTATGGGAAATTACAATGAAACTCTCATAAACCTCAAATTCTAATAACATATGTTGAAGAGCAATGCTTGAAAGGAGAATTTGGCCATTAAATAAGGAATCTCTAGAGCCAGCCAAAATAGAAATGTGTCCCCATTTGTTAACGCTGTCCTGTGGAATAAGCCACCAAGCTTCAGTTTACAGATAGGGAAGCATTGGGGAAATTATACTAGTTTCTGCTCTACAGGCTTTGGATGCTTCAGGACAAAGCAGGTGCGTATATGCAACACAGTAGCTGGCACACAGTTAGCATCCAAGACATGGAAACAATTGTTTCAATAATTTTTAATTTGCCATCTGAACTGTCTAGTTTAGTCTTGACTCATTAAGTGGCAGTATTCATACAACATGTCTATAAGATCCGTTCTCATCAATAAAAGTAGCTTTAGCTTACTCATGATCCTGATGCCTCTGTGGACTGCAGGATAGTTATTTTGTCTAATGGTGTTAGTTTGCAGATGTTTCACTTCCTCATGGTGCAGTGCATCACAGTGTTCACTGTCGTGTTCTCACTGTGCACATCAGGCAGGGAGGTTGTTCTTCCTATTACTGACTTGTTGACTTTAAATTCTTGTTTAAGGTGGTGACTGCTGAGTTGTACACTGAATAATTACCCTTCTTATTTTTGTAATAAATAGCTTTGGCTACTGAGAGCCACTGGGGGTTGGCTCCTCCTCCTCCTCTTCTTTTTTTAATAGTGAAAAATTCATATTTAGAATTAGGCAGCTGGACTCAATTTAGGTGATCTCAATTTTGTTAGTAACATCCAGAGCATCATAATCAGGAGCCAGCTGAGCATATGCCTTCTCTCCATCAGGTGTTACAGGTATTAGCTTTGGCCATATTGGTGCCATAGAGCTTTTCACAGCCTGCTGGATCTGGTGCTTATTGGCCTGGACATCCACAGAGAACACAGTGTGTTGCCTTCTGTCTTCATGGTTGACTCAGTGGTCAGGGAGAATTTGATGGTGGCATAGTGATTATCCTTGTTTCTCCTGGGTGTGCTCTCCAGAGCATATTTGGGCTGCCTCTGGAGATGTAGAGATGTAGGTTGCCAGGAGATGGGTGACGTGTGGATCTTCCTTTTCTGTCTGTGGACTCTTTCAGCACTGTCTTCATGGTTTTACTTTCTGATCCATCTTGGTAAAAGCTCTCTGTCTCTGTCTCTGTCTCTCTGTCTCTGTCTCTCTCTCTCAGTACTTCCTTGCTTTATGATTTTGACATCATGCAATTCCTTCTTCTCTTGAGAATGTCCTCCTCACCTAAAGGTGACCACTCCCAAATTTTCTGCACATCCTGGGCTCCTGGAACTCACAGCCCTCACCTCCTCCACTTGCATACCTGAGGTTTTCTGGGGCTTGTCTCACCCATGTCTTTGATTTTATTGTTTAGAATATGACTTCTGACTTCATCCCTTTAACAGAATCCTCCTCTAGTTCTCTCCACTCATTAAACCTTCGTCCTTCAGGCCAGACACGTCCGCATTAGCCTCCCTTCCTGGTTCCCCATCATGTTAGCCTTCCTTTGGGTTTCCTGTCACATAACCAGCGTCCACTGGCTGGCTCATTTCACTTTACCCCAGGATGCGCCTCCCATCTTCCGCTTGTACCCACTTCCTCTTCCTGCTCTACCTCTTGGCCCTCACCGACATTTCCGGTGTCTGCTTCATTGTTCCCTCCCGGCTCTTGCTTCTTTTCCTCCATCCCTGGCCTTTAACCACTGCAGACCAGAGCACACCGCTTCTTTCCTTACTTGTCTTCTTACTCCCCTCCGAATCAAACCTAGGCCTCCAAAGCGCCCTGCAGTCTGGCTCTTCGACTCCATCTCATGGCTCTCCTTCTTTCACTGAACTGTTGAGAGCAAGAGAAACATCGTTGTTCCGTTTGGTTCCTTCACTATTCTCACCTCTTCTCCGGGCCTTACAGGAACCCATCTTCTTGAGCTTTCCATGCCGTCTCCCGATCCCTCAGGCCTCACTGTGACTGTACTTCGCAGCTGTGTTTCCCGGATGGCCCAAGTGATGCTCACCCGGTTTACCCTTACCTCGCTGTTTCTTTCTTTCTTTCTTTTTTAAAGATTTATTTATTTTTATTTCATGTACAGTGGTGTTTTGCCCTGAAACTAGAGTTACAGACAGTTGTGAGCTGCCATGTGGGTGCTAGGAATTGAACCTGGGTTTTCTGGAAGAGCACTCAATGCTCTTAACCATTGAGCCATCTGTTCAGCCTCGATGTTTCGTCTCAACACACCCCCTTTCGGTTTCCCAGGATTTCACGTGACATAAAGGCTTTGCTGTGGGCTTGCTGTCTCATTTCTCCACTCGACTCCAACCTCCTAGCAGTTTGGACCAGGTTATGACCCCAAAAGACTGCTAGAGGTTAATGATGGTGGCCAGTGTTTAACAACACCAGAATTTAACATCACAGTGCTTTGGCCAGAGAGGGGTAACACACCCTCTTTGAAGTACTCAGAAAGAGTTTAATGTGACAGTGGATAATTTTCATACGCTAATTTCTTAAAAGTTGCCACCCCTTGTACTCCCTACCCCTGTCAAAGGGCAGGAAAAAGAGAATCCACCACCTGGTAATAAACTATAAAGAAATCTGCATTAAGGAATTGCCTTTAAAGTGGGAGACTGCTTTTTTTATAGAACTGCTGGACTTGGGGCTAGGGTAGGTGGAAATCGCAGCAGAGCACTCACTCATTGCTGTCTGGGAGGTTTGGTCAAGGGAAATAGTCAGCAGATGCGGGGAAAACCTGCTCCCTCACTTACATCCACTCACTTCTCCAAGAAGCCTTCAGCACTATCAGGCCAGCTCTAATCAGTTGTGAGAATCTATTACAGAGATTCACCATCTTTTTCTAGTGATTGTTTTAAAAAATAAAGGTTTCCTGGCCTTTTCTTTTGGTTGAAGTCACAATTTGATGCAATAAACAAAACTGAACCAAACCAGTAATGCATGCTTTAGTCAACTGTGCTGTGGTTAGGGTTAGCCCCCAGGTCTCCGTGGCTTGCAAGAACAGGTTAGTTCTTGTCCAAATTCTGTATCAGGGGTGAACTGGCCTCAGACCTCCTCCCAAGCCCCATATCTTTGTGTTCTATGGTCTAGGCCAGAGGAGCAGCCCATCTTTGAGACACGTAGCATTGCTGAGGGAAGCCAGCCAGCCAGTGGAAACATGTGCTGGCTCTACCTGCCAAGGCAGGTCATATGGCTAAGCCTGAACTGAAGAGAAATGATCTCGAGACCCATAGACCACAGGGAAGCAGTGGGAAAGACCCAGGGATATCTTGAGGTACACTAGGAACAAAGAAAGAGACGTTGGGGGGCATTGGTACCTCATTTACTACTTGACAGCTCTCCTGAATGCTTTATACTTACTGCTCATTGAAACTCCACAATTACCCTGTTAGGTAGGTAATATTATCACCCCCATTTTCCATACTAAGGCCCGAGTTCACATGGTAGTGAGTGGCACATTCAGGTTTCACAGTGAGACTCAGTTGTATCCTGGCTGTCACTCGAGAAAATGCAGGAGTGAGCACAAGGTGCTGTTGAAATATTTTTGTGTGTGCTTTTGGCCAACAGTGCTATGTAATAATTAGTGTTTACCTGCACTAACAGTTGCTCTCCCAAGTAAGTCCTTTTATTGGAGTCTGGGAGTAGTGTTTGTAAGCATCCCTTGAATTTCCTTAATTTCTATTAATAGCCTACTATTTAGCTACATGTGTGCTTGCTAGAAGTCATCTAAATCCCTGGGAGATGAGGCAAATTCTAAAGGAAGACACACACACATGCATGCAGTCTCATAGCCCTGCAGCAGCTGCTCACAGAGAAACATCCAAATGTGGTTGCTGACATTTAGTGGGAAGAATCTCTTTGCACAGATCAAGTAGGAATGCCAAAGATCATGTTTGTCTGTATTGTATCTCTCTCCTGTGTAAAAATGCTCTCTAACATATCTGGATCCTGTGACATGGCCAGTGCAGCATTGAACCCACAGCAGCTGTGGTTACCTGTACAAGGTGAGCACTGGATTGGGCCAATCAACCTTTTATAACAGGTGAGAGAGGCCCTACACCTCTGAGGAGCTATCGTTAGTCACTGGGTTGCTGGGTATGGGGGAGTGGATGTGATTTTGGAGATGTAGCAACTGACAAGTTGTCCAAACTCTAGTAAATAGCTTCCTGTTGATGCATATCCAGACAAGCCTAATTAAACACACACACACACACACACACACACACACACACACACACACACGGCAAAGGAATGGGAAGGTTAGTTACCAGGAGAATGGGAAAACAATGGGGCTGAGTTTTTTCAAAGCACACTCCATACAAGTATGAAATTGTAAAAAGAGGAAGAGGGAGTGAGAGAGGGAGAGAAAGAGGGCGTCTGGATCCTTTGGGTTGGCTTTTTGAAAAGGAGCTGAGGAGTTTTCTGAAATGTTTTCCTCTGTTGCTTTTATATCTGACCATCTCATGTTCTTCACAGGACTCCTGTAAATGATGTCATTATAACTGCCCCCAAAGGAAAGAAGAAAGATTACCCAGCAGGCCATTGCCTTCTAGAATAAAGGTGGACCCAGTGTGCACTCCGTATGTTAATCTCAAAATAGGGAGGTGGTACAGTTGAGGAGTTAACAATCCTTTCAACTCAACTGGCAACTATTTTATGAATATTTTATGGAATACACTAAATCTCAGACCCATAAACTGTCCACTTGGTATTTGTTTTAGGAAGAAATAGTGCTTTATCTTTATGGCTGGCTGTCACCTGTGTGTTGATAGGTCCTCACGGAGAGAGGATAATGTGTGTCAGTTGGTGGCAGGCAATGATAGCATCCATCAGGGTCATGTCACCTGTCTGCCCCTTCACTGAGTGAACTCAGGAGGACCTGGCCAGGTAGAGACTCTTTCAGATCCAGTGTTAAAGCATAGTTTCCTTTACTAGTATCCAGTGTGCACTCCAGAAGAACATGAGCATCCCTTTTGTTCCTTCAGTCTTTAAGGGTTCTTACTTCCCTGTATTGTAACAAACAAACCTTGTCTTTATAACCAGACCAAAGCCATTGTCCCTGGGAACACTGGTCAGCTCTCTGATGCTGAAGCATCCATATTGTAAACTATGGGTAGCACTTTGGCATTACAGTGTTGGATGACATTGGCTAAAGGAACACTCTAAGTCCTGTTAATAAAGTCAGCACGAGAAAAAGTGGCTGTTGCCATGGGTTGGGGTCTTTGTACTCCTGTGTGGTCACTGTTGCTTGGGAAGGGTTCTGTGGTGGTTTGAATAAGCATGGCTCCCATAGGCTCGTAGATTTGAGTGCTTGGTCCCCAGGGGGTGGCACTATTAGGAGATAAGGCCTTGCTGAAGGGACTGTGTCACTGGGACTGGCTTTGGAGTTTCCAGTGCTCATGCTAGGCTCAGTGTCTCTCTTCCTCTGTTGCCTTTGTATCTAGATATAGAATTCAGCTCCTTCTCTAGCATCATGTCTGCCCACATGCCGTGATGTGTCCCACCATGCTGATAATAAACTAAACCTCTAAGACTATAAGCAACCCCCAACTAAATGCTTTCCTGCATAAGAGTTGCCATGATCATGGCATCTCTTCATAGCAATAGAACACTGACAAAGACAGGGTCTTTGTGGAGGAACCACACAGAATCTTTCTGCATGTGAGTGAGCTGTCCATCTTCTGTGGTCTTTGACTCTAACACCAGTAACATCTTCAGACCACATACAACTCAACAGTCATGACATTTGATACGACCTAGAGTCCTATCTTTGACTTTAAAGAACATTACTATATTACTGATGGTTTTCTTTGAATTTTTTCTTTAACAAAAAGTAATATGTATGTAGTAAAATCATATGTAATAGAAAATCCTACTTGTTAATGCACATGGGAATAGATCACAAATATTAGTATCCCACGCTAGAGTTTATTAAGCATGAAAGACTGTGATTCAGATGCCCGTGAGAAATGTGCGGGAAGAGAGAGAGCAAGATGGGGTTTTGGTTTATTAGGGTGCCTCTAGCAAGTGGGGTTTACATGATCATGCCTGCTCATGCATATGGATAAAAGGGGTGCACCCCCACCCCCCACCCACCCCACATGCAGTGTGTCTGGATGCCATGTTGAATACTGCATTCACCGTTGCTCCAGAAATCCTAACACTAACCTAAGTCATTCCTGTAGCCTATATTTTAGTATTCTTTCTTTTGAGAAAAAGCATATACTGTTTCTGTCTAATTTTTAATGCATATTAGCATGAACAGACTCCTACCTCCCTTGGGCATATTTTCTCATTTTCCTTTCCAAGGAACTGAATCCAGAACCCAGTAGGTGTGAGCTAAAGACTCTCCCACTAAACTACAGTTCCCACCGCCCTAGTTCCTTTTCATCTCATATACACTCCTGTGCAAGACAAAGATTAGAGAAAATAAAATGCAGGAGATAAGGGCTTTATCCATGGGTTCTTAATATGAAAATTATAGAATCATTCATTCTAAATAATATCTGTTGCTTTTAAAAATGACACTAATGTCATCGAAGAAAATAATTACCTGAAGTGTGCTCATGAGCCCTGGTAATTTTAGGACTGGTTCTGAGTCTCTAGTGTTTGTGAATAGCTTGGAGAGAGAGGTTTGTTTTTATATGAAGATCATTTAATGAAAGCGATTCTGTCAGGAAGAACCGAAGTGGCACCTTGCTTTTGCATAAATGTGCATGTTAGGCAATGGTAAAGTAGGAGAGACCGTGGTGAGGGATACCTCTCACAGCCTTTGGGCAGGACAAACACAGATGTCTTGTTACATGTACCCAGGAGAGGAGTCACATCTCAGGAAATGAAGTTTCTTTCTTTTTAAACTATAGATACCTCTTTGGGATTTTTGGCTTCTGAGTACACATGCCCTTAGCCGATGTTACCACAGCCCACTAGGCAGAAGATGATTTAAGTAGCACTTTGTTGAAAGTAGAATTTTAAATCAAAGAGAGGTAGGCTTGTTTTTATAGAGTTTTTCAATTGTATCTTTGAATATTGCCCTTCCAATTCTTGGTCTTTTATAATTTCCTTTGAAACAAGTATGTAGTGAAGAGGAAGGGATAATACAGATAAAGGATTTTCCTAGCAACCAGTTAATACAGCTTTACTTTTCAAAAAAGATATGTTTGTCAAAGCTGCTCATGTTGAGGTACCATGCTTTTACAGTGGTGGGGGTGGAGGCAGCAAAGAAAGGTGACAAATTCAAGCGACTCCTTGCCGAAGAATTCCAAATCTAGTGGCTGAAGAGATGGCCCAGGGGTTGAAGAGCCTGCCTGGAAGCCTGAAGACGGGCGCTGGATCCCAGGATGGTGGCAGTCAAGTTGTCCTCTGACCTATCTTCAAAGTCAAAGGACAGATGCCCTGGCAGATGTGGCTGATGTCTGGTTCACCTCCCACAATAGATAAATGTAATAAAGACATCTTTAGGTCTAGTAGTAGCTGACAGTTTAGAAGTAACCGCAGAAATGCTCTTTAACCTATTGGTGTTGGCTGGGGTCTCTCTGACTTAAAGATGTGAGTTGCTACTTTTCCTGTAACAGGCCAGATGACATATGCATTGGTCTTTAGAGTCAATGGCATCAGATACTTTCACTCAGCTTTGCTGCTGTGCAGCAGGAGTGGTGAGACAATGCTTTAATGAGTAGTTTCAATAAAACTTTATTTGTAAAATCAGGCTGAGGGCAAGATTTGAGCAATGGGTTGTAACTCATCAGCTCTATTCTGTTCAGCTGCCCTATCAAGCAGCCATATTGATGCCTCATCCTTTCTGCTTATAGTTAAAACAAACAAATCTCTCCCTACAACGTTTCTGTTACAGGTTTAGGATGGTGGCTGTCTTTGCAAAGCATAAGTAATTGTCATCATCTGATTGGAAGCCCTGGGTCAGGGAATATTAATCTTGAAAGAAAGGGAACTGGAGGAATACTCAAAGTTGCCTCCCTTGCCTGGTGAGCAGGTTCTGGAATCCTGCAAGCCTCCACCATCACATCTGAACCCTAGATGTGACCTCAAGAATATAGTGAATTAATAGCTGTTTATTTTCCAGTCAAGTGTTGAGGGAGATGCAGTTCTCCTAACATGTGCTTGTGACCAGGGACCTTTGAGAAGCTGGAAATAAAGCTGAGGATAACTCATCTACAGTTCAAGCATCCCACAAAGGTATCATCTGGTGAGCTACTTTACCAAGAACAATGGAGCGAATTCAGTGGATGATGGTCAGGTCTGTCTGTACTTTCACTGAGCCACAGAGTGAAACGCCTCCTTTGTTCTTGCCCCTGCCCTCTGTAATGGAGTAACATCTTGATGCCTTCCTCACAAACACAGAGGACCCTCCCTTTCTTGACCTTCTGTCCCCGTGTCTCATTGCTTTCTGGTTTGGTTGGAGTGATTGTTGTAATTCCAACCAGTTTGGGTACTCTGTGAGCATTTTACTGACACCGTTACATGTGGGACCAGGTCGTGAATCACAGTGGCGGTGGGGTGTGAAGTGGACGGTCTCGGGAAAACCCAGGACTTTCTCTACTGTATGAGAAATAACAGGAGCTGTGACTGAGCGTACTTATTTCAGTGGAAGAATGTTCTTCTAGCTTGTACAAAAGCATGGCCTGGGTTCTACCCTTCTGGCACTGCAAAGGGGTGGGAAGGGGGAGAGGAAAGGGGGAGGTGTAGGAGAGCAGGGAGAGGAGCTTAGGGCGGAGACTCATCCTGGGTATTCTGTGGATAGCAGGGTCACTGATGTGCCCAGCACAGGTAATTTGTGTAGGGGCTGCTAAGTGTTGAGTGTGGGGAAGAACTTAGAGAGCTAAGTAAGGTAGGGCCAGTCTGCGGAGCCTGGGATGCCACACTCAGACGCTTGTTGTGAATAACCAGAAGTAACTGCATGTTTTGTAGAAACAGAGTAACTTAAAGCAAATAGAATCTGCTGAATTAGCTCACTGAGTTACAGGATACTCAACCTAGTGCGGCATCCTTAGATGAGAGCCTGGATTAGGAGCATGGCAGAGATAGCATGTCATGAGTCAAAGTCAAAGAGACATAGACACAAATAAGATTAAACAAACAAACAAAACCACCAGACATGAAGAATCCTAGAGAATAAGAATATCAAATGACTGACGTTAGTGTTTGAACCACTGCATTGTTATTATAGCTGCTAAGGGATAGACATTCACTTTGTAGATTTGTCAATGAAGGAGAGTGTATGGAGGGTTCAGTTCAGCTAGGAATACATAGAACTGAGGAAAGGAAAGTTTATAGTGATCTTAGTTAGCAGCATCCTGAGCTACAGATGGGAGAGTAGTAAATGTGAAATGCAAATTGAGCAAGAGTTTTACTTGGGACCTAAAGTGTTGGGTAACTTGTGAAAGTGGAGTGTGAGCAGACTGGTGAGAAGAGCAGCGATTTGTGGTGTTGAGGAAACAGTGATGAGATGGTGGGGGTAACAGGCATAGGTGATGGAGCTAGCAGGCGTAGGTGATGGAGCTAGCAGGAGTAGGTGATGGAGCTAGCAGGCGTAGGTGATGGAGCTAGCAGGAGTAGGTGATGGAGCTAGCAGGCATAGGTGATGGAGCTAGCAGGCATAGGTGATAGAGCTAGAAGGCATAGGTGATGGAGCTAGCAGGAGTAGGTGATGGAGCTAGCAGGAGTAGGTGATGGAGCTAGCAGGAGTAGGTGATGGAGCTAGCAGGAGTAGGTGATGGAGCTAGCAGGCTTAGGTGATGGAGCTAGCAGGAGTAGGTGATGGAGCTAGCAGGAGTAGGTGATGGAGCTAGCAGGCTTAGGTGATGGAGCTAGCAGGAGTAGGTGATGGAGCTAGCAGGAGTAGGTGATGGAGCTAGCAGGCATAGGTGATGGAGCTAGCAGGCATAGGTGATGGAGCTAGCAGGCGTAGGTGATGGAGCTAGCAGGAGTAGGTGATGGAGCTAGCAAGCATAGTGAAAGAGAAATTGAAATAAACATTACTAATAGCAGTAGTATTACAGATTGTTAAGGTTATTACCAATTGATTAAGACATGTTTTCTGTAAAAAGAAAAATAGGAAATTGTAAGATCAATGCAGGTGCTCTAAAGTTCCCCTTGGAGCCCATCCCCCTGGTAAGGTGTCTGGAAGGTTTACCCACAATGATGCTTTTCTTATACATTTCAGCTTATAGTCCCCACCACACAGCTCTTGGGAGATCATTAACATCTTCCTCTTTCCAGAAGCTCTCCTGAGGAAGGCAGGAGATGGAAGACCAGGCTTTCTGTATTTGAAATAGCGCCTGTTGGTAAAGGGAAGGAAATCATTAATACCTTGTTTATTTCCAGCTTCACAATGTTGTTTTATATCCAGGCAAGAGTTAAATAAGGATTTCCTGACTTGAAATCCAAACCATTCCTGTCTGCAGGGGAGGCAAGTGTCACTTTTCAGGTCATGCTGTCCGCTGAGAGCCACCAAATCTAGTCACTGATTCAGAATGGGCCGAGAAGACTACCTGACGTGACTGTGCTTCCCTGAGAGCCTGGGGCTGCAAACCTCATTCCACCTGAAGCATCAGGCAGTCTCCACACATGCGCAGAAAGCCCCAATGGCCCCCTGTGTCTGCTGCACCCTGTTCTCAGCTGCTAGGTCACAGGCATCTCGTCTAGCGTAGTAAATGAATCATGTAGATGTGGCTTCACTGTGCTTCCTCACTGTCCCCATTCCCCATGACAGCGACGTGTGCAACTTGCTTTCTACCATATTTCAGGTATTCCTGACAGGGTTCCCTGTCAGCAGTCCATGCTCTCAGTTCAGATTTTATTTTCTTCCTTGTGTTGTTGCCCTTGTCCTGCAAGGTGTCAGCGAATGTGTTGTTTCTTTTTTACTGACTTGTGCTCATATTTGAAGAAAAAAATTAAACTACCCAGATAATCTATTGGTTTCTTTTTACTAAGTATTCGGTTAGTGTCCATGACATAGACTTCATTATGGCATTATCAGTGTGCCTTGCTCATACACATTCTCCTTCATTAGATATAGGGGTGTTTGGTTAGATTTGATTGTTAGGTACTGGGGACTGAACCCAGGACCTAATATGTGCACGCAAATGTCTTACCACTGAACTATACCCCCAGCTCTGTGTTGTGTGTGTGTGTGTGTGTGTGTGTATGTATGTGTGTGTGCCATATAGATTCATGAAATTTTATGTTTATTATTACTAATTTTCAGAGTCTCACTGAGTTATCTAGACTGGCCTTGAACTTTCTCTGGAGTCAAACTAAACCTCTACCTACATGGCTCTCAAGAGGTCTTTTGCATACGTCTTTTCCCAGATGTTCTGTTGGGAAAGACTGGGGGTTAAGAAACTGGATTTTTTTTTTTTTTTTTTTTGCTCCTTCTGACATCTGGATCAACCTCCTGAAGCATCCTTTGTAGCATGTATTACCTGAGCCACCACCTCCACACCCAGCCAAGCATCATGCCTGGCTTCCAAGCTTGAATTACAAACTATTTTAAACATTCTTCCAAGCTCCCGCTGTGGGTATAAGAAGGGAAATGAATAGGCATGAGTTTCCAGAAGGAAGTTTCTAACAGGGGACAGGTTACTTGTAACTGCTACCTTGACAGTTAGTGAGCCCCCACGGGACCAGCTCTGTTTAGCTAACATCTAGGATAGGAAACATATCTAAGACTTCATATTTGCTATTATGTCTAAATTGCATGAAATTTAGGAAAAAATTTAGACTTAAAAATTTAAAGCATATGTTAGTAGTATAGTCAAATCTCATTTGTTAACTTGACTACATGCTAAAGTTTGTTTGCAATAATTTATTTGAAAACCAAGTTATTTACAGTCAGGTAACATATCTTTGAATCCCAGTACTCTCAAGGCAGAGGCAAGTAGATATCTATGAGTTTAAGGGCAGCCTGGTTTACATATACAGTTCCAGTTCAAACAGGGCTACAAAATGAGACCCTCTGTTAAAAGAGTATATAATTTAATAATTGAAATCTGAAATGCTAAATTTGAAATTCACTCCAATTCTTTACATATCCAAAATTTCAGTGTCTGAATAACATGACAGTTCTATTTTTAATAATTTGAGAAACTGATATCTTATTTTCCACAGCAAGAATATCATTTTACAACCCTACAAGCCATGTCCAAGAGATAAAACTTCTCCATGCCTCCAGCAGCACTGATTTTCTATGCTTTTCATGGGTGTGAGATGGCGTCTCATCATTGTGTGGTTGCGTTTCCCAAATTAATGTTGCTGGCTCCTTCCACATGCACACTTGTCTGTGTGTCTTCTCTAGAGATCTGTCTGCCAAATTCCTCTGCCCACTTAAAAAACTGGACAGTTTGTCCTTCTGTGACACCATTATAGATGTTATAGTGATGCCTCAGAATGGAAGCTGGCGACACTGAGGTGTCCCTGAGGCTGTGTAAACTGGAACTGTCATATATTAAGGGTGGGAATGCAAAGTGAGGCAACCATATTGCAAAAATGTCTGGCAGCTTCTTAGAGTTGCACACCCCTCAAGCTGCAAGCAGTGGTTCCACGGCTAGGGTAAGGCATTTTCAAACAAGCCAGTAGAGGAGTGGACAGCTTTGTCTGAAATATCCCCAAATGAAAACAAACGTTCATCATCCACATGAGAAGGTATTACAAATGTATTTTTATGCAATGGAATATTCTTCAGCAATGAAAAAAGAACAAACTGCTGATATACTTAACAGTACAGGTGACTTTCAGAGACACTGTCCTGGGTGCATTTGGCCAGACACTGCATGTCCATTGTATGGAGGTTGGAACAACTGGGTGTGATCATGAGAATGACAGTATTCCCAAGGGGGCATAGAGTTTACTGATAGAGTCATGGGGGAACTTTCTGGAAATATGGAAGTATCCTATGTTTTCTTGATGGTTCTAGAGTTGGGTCCATTATCAAAAAATGTACCGATATAAGCCATGTATGATGGCGCACATGTTGAATTGCAGAGCTCTGGAAATGGAGGCAGGCGTGTCTCTGTGAGTTCAGGTCATACAAGTCCATGTAGTGAGTCTGGGCCAGCCACAATCACATGGTTGATACCCTGGCTCCAAAACAACGATGTATGAAAATGTGCCACTCTCCGGCAGTGCATTTCACTGTAGGTAAATCTTACCTCAGTTTTGCAAAGCATGTTCTTATAACTTCCTCTTAATCTATAATTACTTCAGAATAATTCATTTTAAAACATAGCACTCTGTGATTGACTTCCATTGGTTGAGAGTTCTTTGACCTGCTTTGGATGTCCTGTTTCTGGTGATTTCTGTAAGGGCTTATCACACAGATGATGATGGCTACATCATCACAAGTAGGGTGATACTGTGAAGATGACTGAAGTTCGATGTGATTGTGTCTTTGGTCTTTATCCTGACTCGGTTTGCTTTGTAAGCTGCTAACTGGTGTGTGTCACAGTCCTTTACAGTCCCTATAAACTGGACCATTTAAATCATGGCCATAGATTAAGACCTCATCTCTCTCTGGAACATGCCAGAGTTTCTCTTGTTACTTATTTTGTTGTTGTTTCCATGACTCCATGTCCTGGTATTGCTCACCATTGCTCGCTGGTTTATTTACTTTGTGAATATGAGTGTTTGCCTGTTCATGTCTACGCACTATCTGTATGAAGTACCCACTGAGGCCACAAGAGGGCGTCCTCTCCCCCGGAACCCAAGTTATGGTTATTTTTTTTATTTTGTATTTAACAAAAAAAAAGTAACGTGAATTTAAAATGAGGAAAAGTTAACAATAACTATGAACAGGATAAGAATCATAAGCATGGCATATCAAGGGTAGTAATGCAAATAAGATTGCTACACATATATTTACTATGTGTTCAGCTTTCCCTCTGAAATTTTTTTTTCCCATCCCTGTATATCCTCATTCAAGGTCCCTTCCCCCTCCCAATACAACTTGACATTTCTCTTCTCTGCAACTCCCCATCCCTTCGCTGGGCAAGCAGCAGACAGTCCTATGGTCCCACTGATCCAATAATGTTTGGATCAGTCACCACTCCTGGCCAAATCCAGTTTTGTCCAACCTCCCTCAAGAATGAGTCTGGTATTCCTATAGTTGGAGTGGGGTTCGAAGGATCAGTGCAGGGTGTTTCTGATCCCAAGCTGTTCGGTGGTTGTGGTTTGTCGCTTGGGTATGTTTGGCTTTTTTTTTTTTTTCTTGTTTGTTTGTTTAGAACCCACTAGTGAGTGAGTACATCCCCTGCTTATCTCTCTGAGATTGTGATACCTCACTCAGGAGGATATTCTCCAAATCCCGCCATTTGCCTGCGAATTTTTGGATATCGTTTTTTCTTACTGCTGAGTAGTATTCCATTGTGTAGATGTACCACAGTTTGTTAATCCATTCTTCAGTAGAGGGACATCTAGGTTGTTTCCAGGTTCTTGCTATTACAAATAATGCTGCTATGAACATAGTTGAGCTAATACCTTTGGTATGTGAATGTGCTTCTTTAGGG
>PVIH01014068.1:37205-55649 GCA_004025045.1 Sigmodon hispidus | reverse complement strand
TTTAATTTTAAAGTAGGATTTTTTTTCTGTGTAGCCCTGGATGTCCTGGAACTTGCTGTATAGACCCAGGTGCTCTTGAATTTAGAGATCCCCCTGCCTCTGCCTCCCGAGTACTGGGATCAAAGGTGTGTGCCATCATGCCTGGCCTGGCTTATTTTATTTAACATAAAGTCCTCTGGGTTTATTCATGTGCTGCAAGAGACAGGATTTCTGTTTCTCCTGGCTAGCTCATTTCCATTGTTTAGACATACAATGACTATGGTGTACAGTAAAGGTGCAGTTTCTATTCTTTTACATGAGAAATCTCCAGGTCTTCCCCCCCCCCCCCCCCCCCCCCCCCGCACCATTACCTGGGAGATTGATCTTCCTGCATCATCTGGCTGTAATGCATGGATTTACTTCAGGGCTTCCTCTCTTGTTCCATTGGTCTGTGTTTTCCTTTTATTTTATGTTAGTGGCATGCTGTTTGGTTTATAATATATAATATATATAATATATAAAATATATAATATATAAAATATAATTTATAATATATAATATAATATATATATATATTTTGGAGACCACACAGATTTTAGGATATGTGCCTGCCCCAGTGTGTGTGTGTATATGTGTGTGTGTGTGTGTGTGTGTGTGTGTGTGTATTTGAGGGCAGAAGGGATGGATCAATGGCTAAGAACAATTGCTGTGCAAGTGTGAGGATCAGAATTTATATCCTCAGCACCTAATTAAAAATGAAGAAAGAAAGGGAAAAAAACTTTGTATGCCAATAATTCCAGTTCTGGGGAGGGTAGCAGGCAGAGAACTCCCAGATCGGTCAGCCTAGTCAAATCATGATCTTCAGGTTCAGTGAGAAACCCTATCTTAAGGGAATAAAGTAGACAGTGATAGTTAAACATCTAATTCTTCCTCTGCATCTACATGCAGGGCCCCCACATGGCATGGACATGAGTGTTTGTACACATAAACCCCCCACATTTTGGGCATGTTCTCAGTTTTTATCCTAAGAGTTCTCTAAGATGGACTACTCCTCAGTGGCATGAGTGGTGCAGCAAAACAATATGGAGGAGGCCAAAAGCTCATCAAGGCCTCACTCTTAGGTGAGGAGCTATAGGTAACCTGGTGCTGCTAGGGGAGGGAGGCAGTGTTTGATTCCTGGTAGGCTGACCATGTCCCATGGGACAGCACTACACCCATGCACACACAGGCAGCACTATTAGATTCCGGGAGTTTTATTGAGGAGGGGGATGAGGAGGAGGAGGGGGGCAAGGGGGAGGAGGGAGGGAGGGAGAGGAGGGGAGGAAGGAGCTGGACAGTGAGGGGAGCTAATATAGTTAAAACATATTGTATTCATGTATAAAACTCTCAAAAAGTAAATAAACATATTTTCTAAATTACCTCTAGATGAAAACACATGCTTCTAGATAAACACGTACAGATGCACACACCTTTAGTCAGCTCTCAAGGTCTTTTCTAGGGCTCCCGCTGTGTCTGTTTGCCTACTTGCTTCTCTAAATGTTTCCAAGTAAAGATTCTGCAATGAGTCCTCAAAGGTGAGGCTTTCTTAAGACCGTAATTCTGAACACTTGGTAATATCTCGCTGCAACAAAGGTGGGGCAAGGGGTGGGGACAATGGTCCGAGTGGGAATTGGCGTGGGGGGGGGTAGAAGGAGCTTAAATACTCAGCCATCCAGGTTGCTGGGCTCTGCCTGTGTTCTTCTCATCAGGGACTGATTTTATAGAACAAAAGCTCTGACCATCATAGTCTTTAAGAGGATTTAAGCAGATACTGCTGGAGAAAGTCAATAACCCTATGAAGATTGTAACTTCAAAGATGTCTAGCTCATGAATAATACAAAGAGGGAGGAGTGGACCTTTGCAAATGTCAGGAAAACTGAAAGTGAAATTCCTGGGTGGAAAGTTGGCTGATGCCATATTTCCCTAACATTGACATGGTCCCAAACTTTTGACCATTTTCAATGTGTGATGCTGTATTAATTTGTTTCGCTTTGGAATACAGGGAGTAAAGTTGTTGTTGTTGTTTTAATTTTTAAAAAATATTGGTCATTTATGTTCTGGCTAAAATATGCACAGCTGTTTTTATCTATCACATACACAACTGTTTATTATAATACCGTATGACTCAATCTAGAATCAATATTTATTTAACTCCCTGTCTTGTATATCTCCCACTGAAGACCAGAAATGTCCCTTCTCTGAAAGAGTGGAGGATCATGGGATCCTACCTTTTCACTACATAATACAATGCTGCTATTTCTAGCAGAGCCTACAGACAGAGGGATCTGACACATACCATTGTCCTTTGGCAGTTTCCTCTGAACTCAAACATTCTTTCTTAAGACTCTGAGGGTTAAGCAGACCTCATATGTCTGGGAAGGCTGAAAACTGGCATTACAGAAGCAGCCAGTGCAGCTGGGAGGAGACCATGACCAGCTGAGTTGCAGAGAGCCAATCTCTCAGATCTGCCTGTAGAGTGAGTGGTGAGTTCCAGGGTTAGAGCTCTCATGGGTTGTCAGCTTTGTTGCGGTGGGTTTGCAGGTAATGCAGCTGCTTTTGGATCCTTGCTGTTACCTTGGTCTGTTGTGGTTTCTGTTTTGAAGACACTCATTTGTGTCTCCCCAAGAAAAATCTGTCACACAACAATAGAATTTGGGCCTGTGCATATGGATTAGCTTATGTCCTCTCAAGTCTCCTACCCAATGCCGTAGCTCCCAGTGTGATTCTGTGTGGGGACATTTGAGCCTGAAAGAAGGCAGTTGAAAATAAAGGAGGTCTTCAAGCTGAAGACTGAATCCCAATAGGACCAGTGTCCATATAAGACCAGGAACAGACTGGGAAGAGCACAACATGAAAGCCAGGTAAGACTGCAGAGAGAAAACAGGCCTCAATGGGAAAGCAGCCATGCCAGAACTAAATGCTGGCCTTCTAGCCTCCAAAGCTATGAGGAATAAATGGTGTAGTTTAGACCACAGTCCACGGTGTTTCCTGACAGCATAACTTCTCTATCTTGAGTCTGGAAATAGTTGAGTTGCAGGTAAGGATTCATGGATGTCACATTGTTGTGTAGTTGGAATCTAGGTTTTAGAACCAATTGAGGCTGGTGCATAAAGTAAGTTCTTTCCTCCCTATCTCAAGTAAACAGCCCCAAGTGGGCAGAATAGAACATTCTTAGGGGGAAAAAAAAAAAAAAAGCCCTCTTGACCAGGACAGATAACTCTGTTGGTTATATCCATTTTATGGATTTTAGCTTTCTAGCATTTATTTGTGAAAAATAGGTGTAAAGTTTGTCTTAAAACAACAAATAAGAAATCCATTGGTTAAGTTTACTTACACTCAATTTTCTCCAAAAAAACTCAATTTTCATTCTATACCATTGTTGGGATCATGTTTGATGTGGCATGATACGACAAGGCATTTATCGGGTTAGACGGATGTCCATTAATAGAGAGGCTTCATGCCTCATGGATACGGGATGCTGGACAAGAGGCATGGCGAGAGGTGGCGGCAAGAGACACTTAGCCTCTTTCTATGCAGGAAGACTTTATTATCATAATAAATAGAGAGAGAGGGGTGAGAGAGAAAGCAAAAGAAATAGAGGGATAGAGAGTGCTCCCAGGAGAAAGTTTCAAGGGTGAGTGCAAGGCCTTAGGAATTTTTCTTAAATGGGACTTGATGTTAGAACTCAGGGCAGGGCGTGGCTTCAGGGGCTAGAACAGAATCCTAACAAACATGAATTTGACAATTCTTTGGAAAAAATGTTCTTTTTAGTGCCCGCCTTTAATCCCAGCACTCGGGCCGGCAAAGGCAGGTGGATCTCTATGTTTGAGGCCAGCCTGGTCTATAGAGTGAATTCTGAGAAAGCCAGGGATACACAGAGAAACACTATCTAGAATAAATAAATAAATAGATAAATAAATAAATATTCTCCCCCCCCATTTTAAAAATAGTAATTTAAAAAATGCAGGACACTTTAATGGGGGAGATTAAAGAATTAGATGGCTATTATCCAACAATTGGATTTAGGATTGTGAAATCTGAGTTCAGAGGAAAAGAAATAGAAAAAAAAAATTGCCGTTTTTTTTCAGGCTATAAAAACTGTTACCTATAAAATTAACAACATTAAAAAAAAAAAACCCAGACCCACTCTTGTCCCTGTTATAAAAAGCAATAAGAAGTTTACATATACAGTGGAGGAAATACAGTTTAAATATTTCACCGGAAAATGGAGAAACGGCTCCGTGGCTAAGAGTACATGCTGCTCTTGCAGAGGATCCCAGTTTGGATCCCAGCACTCACCTGGAGGTTTATAACTGTCTTAGATTTTATTTTTATTGCTGTGAGTAGACACCATGACTATGGCAACTCTTAAAAAGGAAACATCTAATGGGGGAGTGTCACTTACAGCTTCAGAGGTTCAATTAATTATCATCATAGCAGGGAACATGGTAATTGTGGTTGGGAGCCAAAGTCAACTTAGCCATAAGTTAGCTCCTACAGCTAGCCAGCAGTCTTTACCCCAGATAGCCAAATACCAGAGACTACACACCCACATTGTTAAGCTAAACCATGACTTCAGACTTTCTCTTTGACCTTCCCAGGTCAGCAAGGTGACCTTCCCCAGACCCTCAATGGGTAACAGACAGATTTCCATATCAATTCTACCCTGTCTGTTACTTCCCCTCACATTCTTTTGAACATCCCATCCCTTTCCTCCCAGCTACCTGCATAGCAGAGATTCTGTATAAATATTTGGCTGTAATAATAAAGTTTAGGAGGATTTGAACAGAGAGATTTGTCTTGTCCTTCCATTCTTTGTGTTCCTGCCTTCCATTTGCTTCCTTCCCAGGTCTAGGTCCACGCTGAAGACCCTGCTGGCCAGGGCAAATTGTGATGCTGGAGCTGAGACTGCTACATCTTGCTGGAAACAGGAAATCAACTGACACTTGGGCAGTATCCTGAGCATAGGAAACCTCAAAGCTGGTCCCCACAGTGACACACTACCTCCAACAAGGCCTTACTATTCCAACAAAGCCACACCTCCTGATAAGCCACTCCCTATGGGATTATAGGATTAAGGAGTCAATTACATTCAGACTAGGACACCAATCATTTTTTTAACTTCATGTTCAATTTATTTATTTTATTAAAAAAATTTTTCTCATAATCACACTACTCCACACTACTCCTGCTCCTACCCCTTCTCCTAGTCCTCCCTCCCCCGTCTCCCCCCCCATCCCCAGAAAGGGCAAGGAATCCCAAGGTGAGTCAATTCCGTGTGGCATATCCAATTGAGGTAGGACGGAGTCCCTCCCCCAAGTCAGGACAACCAGGACGCCCCCTCCTGGCCTCCTTGAGCACTGCATGTTTATGGTCCTCAAACATAGATGCAGGCAAAAGATCCATACATATAAGGCCATGGTTCTCAACCTTCCTAAAGCTGTGATCCTTTAGTACAGTTCCTCATTTTGTGGTGATGCCAGTCATAATATTATTTTTATTGCTACTTCACAACTGTAATTTTACTAACGTTATGAATTGTCAGCAGTAGACATTGGTTTTAAAATTGGTTGATTTTTTTATTTTAAAAATTAATTAATAAATTTTGTGCTTTTAGTGTTGTTTTCATGTGTACGATTTCAGGACTGGGCATTTGATATTAGATAAACAATTAGGTGGCTCATTTCTGGGGAAGAATGCTTTGTGTATGTGTGTGTGTGTGTGTGCGCGCGCTCTCACATGCTCTATATGTGTTTATATGAACTACATGTGTATGGGTTCCTATGGAGTCCAGAAGAGGGTGTTCTATCTTATAGAACTGTGAGCTGCCTGATGGGGGTGTTAGGAACTGAACCCAGGTCTCCTCGGAGAACAGCAAGTGCTCTTAACTACTGAGCTGTAATTACAGCCTTTTTTGAAATATATTTCGAAGCAAATATTTAATGTCCATCATTACTTTTAGTGGCACACACAAAATAATCCCTAAACAAATGTATGCTTATACATGCACAGAACATGGCTGTGACTACAATGATTACATAGTAATGAGACAGTCTTGATATTGGGGTGGGGAAAGCAGATCTGCCTGGAGTGGATGCTGAACTAAGCCACCTTGGGACCTTGGGACCTCCTGCCCTTGTTGAGGAGGAAGTAAGTGATGGGGAGAAGAGAGAGTGACAGGGAGGGGCAGGAGGGGGGAAGGGAGTTTGAACAAGGGGATACATGGATAAAAAATATGACTTTATTCATAATAAAAAATCAAAACAACAGTAGCAATGTAACATCCAAGGTAATTTAAAAACTAAAACCATTCACACAAAATTCCTAATCTTGATATCTCATATACAACTCTATGGAATGATATAAAGCATGAGAACCACAAATGGCAGAAAATGAATTAATTCTTTTGAGAATGGCTTAATTTTCATAATACTATCATCTCTTGTATCCACTTTCATGCAAGCTGCATAATTGCATTCTTTATGGCTAAAAATTTCCATTGTGTATATCCAGCACATTTTCCTTGCTGATTCCTCTGCTCTTGGACATAGGTTGGTGGCAAATCTCAGTCTTTGTCACTAATGCTGCCACTAATACTGATATGCAAGTGTGTCTATGATGTGTCAACTTGGAGTCCTTTAGGTAAATGCCCAGAATTGACATAGTTGTGGCCTATGGTAGGTCATTTTTAGGATTTTGTGAAACTGATTTTAATACATTCTCACCAACAGTATACAATGATTTCATTTTGCTAAAATTATAGTTGCCTACAAAGAAGAATATACCCAACAAGCTATTCTTGGGGGTGAAAGTTTATGATTTGAAAAGATTGATAACTTCTGATACTTCTGAATTCTGTGAATTATTTCCAAAGGTAATTTCCTACTTGTATAATCAAAAAAATCTAGTGGCATTGAGAAATATAACTCCAAATGTTTTCATGAATAGAATACAGTTGAGGTGGACTCCGTTCTGCCTTGCCCCAGTAATTAAGCAGGCTGACAGCATTGTATGAATGTGTACTTTCCCTCTGCAGGGGAGGTCCTATCCCAGGACTTGTATGTGGTCCCTGTCTTCTACTCTCTTTGTGATGGGATGAGGACACAAATATTTGTATATAACTGTATGTGTCTGGTTTGCTATGTGACTCAGGATGGCAGTTGCTTTCACAGAATATGAATATTTAAAAGCCACCTTTGGTCTGGTGGGCATGAGGGTTTTAGAACTCATGAAAACAATAACGTACACACAGTTACACAGTGGTGGTGTGAGAAAAACACCTGCATGCCCTATCTATGTTTTCGGGGAGGAAACTGAAGTAGTTAAGAAATATCAAACAGGGTGTAGCAAGAGTGAGACTTGGCAAGGGTGTCCCTGCTGGGCAAGGCTTGCAGGTGGAAAAGACGCTGGAGCAGAAGCAGAGGTGACGGGAGTGTCCTGTAGCACATGACAACCTCAATAGTAAGGTGTACACATTGGGTAGTGTGATCACCATGTGCCTCCTACACATCTGCTGAGGAGGTCCCTTGTATGAGCAACTCTGCCTATGGGCAATGTTACTTTGATTCATCAACTGGATCAGAATTTTCACAGTAACTCAGTTCTGACTTTAGTGCTGTTTAACATATGGAAAGCCAGCAAAAGGTACAGGTCGAAACTGTGGTTCATCTTTGCTCACTGATTGATTGATGTGTTTTAGAAATTTCTTTTACCCTGAAGGAGGTACATTTTACCATTTACAATGGAAAAAGAATCAAGTGCTAGGTTTGGAAAGAACTATACCCACAACATTATACTTAATATAGTCCCATTATACTGGGAGATAAAGAATATCCAAGAATGACAAATCCTATGAAAGGAAAGACTATCTTTTTATCTTAACTAAAGAATTGAGTATTTGGGAAAGGAATAAAATGCAGATGTCACAATAATTTTGCAGAATAATCTTTCTGTCAAGGTCCTTAACTTAATCATAGCTATACGGTCTCATGTGTAGCAAGAACAGCTGGCTCATACGGTCCAGAGCTTAAGGCATGGATATCTTAGGGAATTATTTTAGTACACAGCATCCTGATGTACATGATATGTAAACTCATATGATGGGTGTGAATACACATGTGGGATGATTGCAGGCAAAGGGTGACATCAAACATCTTCCCAAGTTGTTCTCCACTTTATATATTGAGGCAAGCTTTCCACTTGAACCCCACGCTCACTGATGTAGATAGTCCACTGGTCAGCTCGCATTGCTGACTCCTTGTCTCTGCTTTCTAAGAGCTAGGATTGCAGGCAGGCTGCCATAACTTCCTGGCTATTATACTGCTGCTCTTGGATATACTGTTAGGATTTTGTGCATATATTGGCATGGTTTGTATTTACATTTACCCAGTTATCTACCACCAGGTTTCTAAGGATGCAGGTGGGAACTGAGGGTGGGAACTGAGGAATGAGGCCGGAAGTCAAAGCAAGAGGCAGATGCATACGGGAACTTTGCTTTAAAGGGCCTGACATTAGGAGCCTAGGGAGGGCGTGGCTTGATGTCAGAGTTCAGAAGGCATGATTCTTAGGGACTAACATAAACAAATGACCATTACTTCACCCACTGAGCCATCTCCCTAGCCCTTATTCTCACTTTCAGTACCTGTGTGTTTTGATTCCACATCTGAAAAGCAATGCACCACCATTGAATGATGTCGAAGCAATGACAGTCAATCTGAACTGCAGCCACTCGAAATGTTCAGGTACCCACAGAGGTGTTGTAGCGTTAATGAGTTGATGATGGCCTACGGCCTTTCAAAAAGATGGCATTTGAGAATCTGGTTGTTTAAGCATTGTGTAGCAACTGGTCAAAGATTTGAGGCAGATAGCAGACAGTAGCTTGTGGGAAAGCAACTAATTGGAAATAATTTTCCACTGAAGAAATTACCCCTAGTCTGAACTCCAAGTGTGTTTGATATTTCGTTTCCTATTCCACTTGCAGAGTTGCTTTTTCATTCTGAACTCATCTGGAAGGCTAATGAATTGTCTCCTTAAACACTGTGCATTTCATTTTATGGTTTAAAAAATTAGCATTATCAAGGCATCTGAAATAAGGGCTTTTTGGAATCCCATTGCATTTGGCTAGTGAAAGTGAATTGCATAATTATTACTTTGCTGGCTGGCAGTGTTGGTTCTGATGCTCGAATCCACTTCCCCAGAATTTAAATGAAAGAAGAGTGAGCCTGGAATCAGGATGATATGATACCCAAAACAAAGAGCATCTTAGGGTGAAGAACATTTGATACTCATTGCTGTGTTTTAGATGTGGAATAAGCCCTCAGCCTGGAATGTCTGAGCTGTGTTCCCTGGACAGTGGTGCTATTTTGCGAGTTTGTGTGGCATGGTTGGTGAAGGTAGGTCACCCTAGGATGGGTCTATGAGGCTTATAGTTTGGTCTTATGTCCACTTTCATCATATTTTCAGACAGGACAAGATATGAGCTAGCAGAATCCTAAGCTCATGACAAAAGTACAAGTTGCTTCAGCCACTATGATAACAGGTATCTTCTGGAACTGTGAAGATAAATATCTTCTTTAAGTTATTTTTTTTTTTTAGGCATACTGTCAAAAGGTAAGGAAAGTAGCTAACACACCCTTATCAAAACATGTCTGCCATGTATTAATTTTGATAATTAGTTAAGTAACATATGGATGTTCATGTGTGTATATGTGCATATGTATATATGTGCATGTTTGTATGGATGAATATGTAAATTCAGATGGGTTTGTGTGTGTGTGAGTGTGTGTGTGTGTGTGTGTGTGTCTGTGTGTGTGTTTGTGTGTGAATCTCAGGAGCCAGTTTCCTTGTTTTATGAGACAAGCTCTATCACTGGCCTGCACCTCACCAAGAGACTAAGTTGGTTGCCAGAAAGCTCCATCTGTCTTCACCTTTCCAACGCTGAGATTACAAGTACATGTCACAGCACCTGGTATTTTATGTGTCTATTGTGGGCATGAACTCAGACCCTTATACTTGCATAGCAAATCCTTACTGACACAGCCATCTATCTAACTCCCATGATATTTTAAAATATGATTGATCACTAATTAATTTCTCATAAAGTAGAGTGGGTATTTGACTGCTTTTCTACTACCTATTTCTCTTCTCTTTCTTACCTCCTGTTTTAAGTTAGAATGCCTCTGTAGCCCTTGATTGAGATAAGAAGATTAGAATGACTTCTTTGCATTTGTCCAGAGATTGCAAAAGCTTCCCTGGTCTCTGTGTGCTGTTTCCTGGCTAGGACCTAAGTTGATGGTTTGGTGACTCTACTCTGGATTATTGCATCCTTGTGTCTATTGAAATCATATGGAAAGAACCCCTAAGGATAAGCGTGGCCGGGCAAAAGGAGAAGGATGTAGAAAGAATGGCAGAGATTTGGAGGCAGGACACAGATGGAGAGTCTAAGTTGAACAACAGAATTCACAAATTGGGAGAATTTGGTATCTGTTATCTGCATTTGGAAACATCACAGTGGTACCTCAGACAGTCTGTAAGTACATCCTTCCTTCAGTAAGCACAGATGTACCTTAATTGCCTACCTGGATTTATGCTAGGAATTTTGCATGTAAAATTGTGAATGGTCTCAAGTTCTTGCAAGGTTCCTCAGGTCTCACTGGGGAATGGACTGAATTTGTATGTTCTTAAGACAGGTAGTTCTGCAAAGAGAACAATCCTTGGTCCACAACCACTAGCACCAGGATGTTGTATTGTTATGCTCTTTTGTTATTCATTCAGTTTGCTTACATAACTTTTACATAATAGAATGTTTTTTTTTTTTTTTTCTGCTTTTAAACTTCATTGAAGGGCAGGCTTTATGTTGTCTTCTAAGATTTGTATTTTTTTTTTTTTTTTTTTGACATCCTTGTGTTGTTAAGTATGGCAGCATGGTCACTAAGCCATCTTTCTGGCCCTGGAAATGCTCTTTTAGAAAAACAAACAACATCCCAGATCCATGTAATAAAGTGCTAAGACACACTGTACCTTGAATCTTCACACTCCATGGTATTTGCTAATTGAATATAATCTCCAGTGTTAATTGTGATGAACACTTTCTAGGTTTCTTTTTTTTTTAAAAAAAAATATTTATTATGTGAATTGGAGTTTTGTCTGCATGAATAACTGTGTAAGGGTGTCAGATCTTGGAATTAAAAACAGTTGTTAGCTGCCACATGGATGCTGGGAATCCAACTCAGGTCCTCCAGAAGAACAGTCAGTGCTCTTAGCCGCTGAGCCATCTCTCCAGCCCCACTTTATACATTTCTAAGAAGAGTGAGCATTTTCTCAATGCTGTCTATCCAAATTTGTTCTTTTAGAAATACTCAGTCCAGCTTTTCATTGACATTTTTAAGTATATTGATTTTTTTTTAAAAAAGATATATATTTGCTTTGCTTTTGTGGTCAGAAATTTTAATATTTAATATTTTAAATAATCATCTTCATGTATAAGATCACAGATGCTTCCTACCAAAAAGGTGGAAGTTCTCTTGACATTCACATTTTTACTAACCAGGATTGAAGTGTTATTTATTGTGTGAGGTAAGAATATTTGTAAAGTTTCCCTCTGTATTTCCATACAGCAATACCTCTGGACTAATACCTAGTTATCTAGAACATAACTTCACTTACATATCAATATTTTATTCAGTTTTGGATTCCATCTTTTTTTAATTTTTAAAGATTTATTTATTAGGTATACAGTGTTCTGCTTGCATGCCTGCAGGCCAGAAGAGGGTACCAGATCTGATTATAGATGGTTATGAGCCACCATGTGGTTGCTGGGAATCGAACTCAGGTCCTCTGGAAGAACAGTCAGTGCTCTTAACCTCTGAGCTATCTCTCCAGCCCTTGGATTCCATCTTTATCCTTCTTGTCAACCTACCTTTTCTGCACTTCTCACTTGCCATCTTAATTGCTCCGGTTCATGAATCTACGCATGTGCAAGGGGAGAGTTTCCTCAGCCATATTCACCAGTACTTTCTCTGCTTTTGAGTCTCGGCTCATGGTGGGTTAGAGATGTACACACCTGTAATCCCAGTTTTGATGAAGTAGGGGCAGGAGGATTAGGAGTTCAAGGTCATCCTTAGCAAGTTTGATGCCAGCTCAGTGCACAGAAACCTGTTTCAAAACAGAAAACAAACAATAGCCTCAGAATGAATGCTCCTGTCAAGATACACAGTTTTGTTCAGTTTTTTTATTCCAATCATGCTGTCACACTGTGCAGAGGATTCCTACCACTTTGCTGATGATGGTCTTGCAATCTGTGAACACAGCCCCTCTCTCTTTATTCAGAAGAAATATTATTAACATTTTCCCCACTTTTAAAAATAATTGATCTGATTTTTCTTTTAAACTGTTTATAAAATGTAGCTTCCAAACTAAGCTGTACACTAAAAATAACTATAGAAGACTGAAAACTAATGATTTGCCTAAATGCCACCAGGACAATGCATCTCTATCTAGAGAGTGGGGCCAGTATTGGGGTTTCTAAAATTCACATTTGTAGTCTGTTTTAGGGCCCTGCACTCTGAGCCATGTGGCAAGGCCTGTGGTTGCTGGCTGTACATTCTGTGCTCAACACCCAGTTCGGGTAAGTTTCTGGCTTCCTGCCTGTGAGCGTTAGAAGAGAAAGTTTAAGTTGTTTACCCCAAGTTAGTAATTTTCCAGCCACCTGGGGAATTTCCACTGTGCTCTGTCTGCCCTGGGTATTTAAGTCTGACCCCAAGTCTCAATAAATGGCATTCTTGCACGAATGATCCAAGTCTCTTATGTCTTTAGTCTCCAGGCTCATGCATGACTCACCAATAAACCCAGGTTCCATAGGCACTACAGTCTGTTAAGAGAATCAGTTCATCAGGGTAATTCTTCTTAGGGCATTGCTTCTTTGTATCCACTAAAGCCAAATGCTTGTGTGATTGTGAATTCTATGTAGAATAGACAGAAAAGGAGGTCTATACAGCCAGGCATCTTTCCACTTCCTTCTATATCTGTTGATCCTCAAGTTTCCTTTAGATGAGGGCACCCATTGCATTGGGGTAAGGGTCCCCTTAATAACCTCCTTTTAACTTGTTACCTTTTTTAGTGTGCTCTATTCCAATATGTTGCTTTTGGAGACATGCAGTGCTGAAGTTGGACATACAAATTTGGTAGACAGACAATTCAATCCATAATATCTACCCTGCTTTTCTTTCTAATAGGATGCCAACATTTAACCTGGGCCTCACCAATAAGATCTATTAGCTCCCAAATTTAAATCTATACAAATCAGCAGAGACAGTAAAAGATTTTGCCGGGGAAAAGGTAAAAGGCAATTCTGAAAGCAGCATCCAATTTCTGGGTCATTAGTGGTTGTGGTGCTGGGACAGGGAACTGTGGAGTGTGGAATCACAGCGTGGAAGCAACAGTGTTCTTACTGCACTCATAGGCCTTTCCTTGTTCAGATCATTTTATGAACCTAGATTTCCAGTCTTCTCTGATATCTAACAAGCATGATATGCTTTCAATGATTTTCTCTCTTTAAATCAGGCAGTCATTTTCTATGGATTATACTCTATAACTTTTATTGATATATGTCTCATCATAGGATACTATATAACCAATAAATACAAATTTCTAAAAGTGTTCATAGTATTGGGAAAGTGGGCATTGGTACAATATATAAACTATTTTATTTAAAAATCTTACAGATAGCCACATTAAGAAGTTGAATGGGTTGGCAGAATTGATATGTGCCTTTAATCCCAGTACTCAACAGACATAGGCAGGTTGATCTCTAAGTTTGAGGACAGACTCATCTACAGAGTGAGTTCCAGAACAGCCAGAGCTACACAAAAAATAAAACAAATAAAGCTGAATGGGTCTTTATCAATCATAGATTGTGATTATCTTGGGGCAATAAGTTTACAGTTGTATTATTCTTTGCCTGTGTCTGATTATAATACTTTATTTAAAGGAGAGAAAATCTGCCTACACTGTTTCCTTAAAGTTGGGCTGCCATGGCTCTGAATAAACAAATAGTTGAAAGTCCCATATTAGACATGGCCAATGGAACCATGGGCAAATAAATGATTATGAATGAGAACTGAGTTAGAGAGACAGTAATAGGAAAGACATATCTTATGACCAGAGTCAGTTCATCCAAGGCACCAAAGGAAAAGGCACATCAGAGAATGATGTAGGATCGGGAAGTATGTGTACAATATAAAATCCCAGGGGAGAAAATATGCAGCAGAGGACAGGCCCATTGCAGCCGCTGCAGTGGGTTGGGCTACACGTAAACTCACACATGAAATGTAGTGCCTCCACACAGGAGAAACTTCTTTTGTGCTACACAACAGTGTAGCTGATTTCAGCTCCTTCCCCAGCACCATGTCTGCCTGCTTGCTGTTTTGCTTCCCTCATGACGATAATGGACTAAATCTCTGAAACTATAAGCCAGTCCCAATTGAGCATTTTCCTTTAGAAGACTTGTCTTGACTGTGATGTCCCTTCATAGCAATAGAAACCCCAAGACAATTCCCTTGGTAAAAAGTATCGTTGTGCAATTATAGTAGTGAGGTAGCCATGTTGTTTTCTTAAAACAAAACCAAACAACAGGATTGATTTCTCTTTATTTGTGTGTATGCATATGTGCATATGCATTTCAGTACCTATGGAAGCCAGAAGAGGGCATTGGATCCCCTAGAGATGAAATTACAGATGTTCGTGAACTATCTAATCTGTGTGCTGGATACCACATGTATATCCTCTGCAAGTGCATCAAGCTTTCTTAGCAACTGAGCCATCTCTCCAGCCTTTTCCATTTGTCTTAGTGACTGGCATTCTCACTGGGCTGAGGTGAAATCTCAGTATAGTTGGATTTATATATCTCAGATGGTTAGTGATGTTGGATACTGTTTTATGTTTACTGGTCATTTTGATTTCATCTTTTGTGAGTAGTTTATTTCACTAGCCCATTTATTGGCTAGGTTGCTTGATCTCTTATTGTCTTGTTTTCAGGATTGTTTGTCTATTGTAGATATAAATCCTTTCTCAGCTGTATAATTAGCAAAGATTCTCTCCAATTCTATAGTCAGTCTCTTTAATTGTCTGTTCATTTGCCAATTGTCGGCCTTATTTCTTGAATGACTGAGGGTCATATTCAGAAAATCCCTGTCCATGCCTATAAATTGAGATGTATTTTTTTTCCTGTTGTAGTTTTAACGTTCTGGTTCTTATATTAGTGTTTGTATTTTGCTTATTTGTTTTTGTGGAGAGCGAGAGATAACAATTTACATAGATAATAATGTGGCTATTCAGTGTCCCAGAACCACTTGAAAAGGCTGTCTTTTCTACAATGCCTATTTTTGTTGTCTTTGTCAAAACTTGGGTGGCTATAGCTATATGGATTTATATCTGGATGTTTTGTTCTATTCCATTGGTCTACATGTCTGTTTTTATGCCACTACCATGCTGTTTTTGTTACTATGGCTCTGTAGTATAATTTGAAATCAGGTTTGGTGATACCTATAATAGTTTCCTTTTCACTTAGGGTAGCTTTAAGATCCCGAGTAAAATACAAAGGACTAAAGCTACATTTCACCCATTAAACCACAAAGACTTTCTTGTGAGGATACAGACAGAAGGAGTAGAAATATTTTTTCAAATAGCTAGGAAAGGCGAGAGCAATCAGGGGAAGATAATAGATTGAGGAGTTAGTGATAAAGAGGGAAGTTTTTTATTTTTATGATAGAGCTCGCTAGAGTACATGCATAAAAGCAAGAGAGGCTGGTAGTTGGGGATAAAGGTGAGCAACAAGCAGTGGCCAGGACAAGGCTGTAAGACAAGTGGACTGACAGGGCATGACAATACATGTTGCTGGTTAGCAGGGGCAACACTTACCCCACTGCACAGAAAGGCAGCCAGAAAGGTTCTGACAGCGGGGCCACATAAGAGTGTCATAAAACAGTGGCTCTGCATTATGAACCTAGGATGGTGGGGGGTAAGAAGGGGAACTGTATGGTGGCTAAATAGCATGGTCAAGGTCACAGATTTACAGGCATCCTAGCTAAGCCACAAAGTCCTTGCCCATATACATTACAAGTAGATGTTTTCTCTTTCTCCCTCCCTCCCTTCTTCTCTCTCTCCCTCCCTCCCTTCCTCCCTTTCCTCTCTCTTCCTCTCTGTACCCCCCCCAATTCTTCTGGAGTGTCAGGTAGCTGAATACAACTTATAAGATCATACCAGGCACTATTGGAATGTGAAGGGAACAAGGCGATCTTCTCTTATGCTGGTACCGTAGGCTGACAAATAAATAAATAAATAAATAAATAAATAAATAAATAAATAAATGTAAAGAGATCACATGAAACAAATGTAACACGCAAGCGACAAGTGTTATTTTTACTTATCATTCTATATTTCAAATTGTTTCTGAGTAATGATCCCTGTAAATGTTTGCTCACAAATAGAGGTATGAATTCTGTGTGGGAGTTAATACCCTCTAAATACTGGAGTCTCCCAGGCTGCATTGTTCATGCAGAGGGCGGCAGCTATTTTTCCTACCAACAGAAGAATAAATACAAGAACAAATAACATTCGAAGAGAAGAGTGAAGTCTGTTTCACTCAGCTGAATGGCAACAGTTTCCATTTTATGACTTTCCTCAGCCTGCAGGCTGTTATTTTGCAAGGTATATTTAAGAATAATGGTGTTTTTTTCTCTTACATTCTTTCTGACAACTACTAAACCTACCCATAACTAAGGTTCCCACCAGTTTAAGCAGAATTTTTAAACTAACTTTTTCTAGGCCAAGAAAAAGTCAACAATCTCCACGTAGCAGCCATTTTATAACTCACTAACATAGCCACAGCATGAGTCAGACTTTAAAGGAAAAACAGAATGCTGACCACCACCTTCAGGTCAAGGGGGCTGGACTTCACCTTACATGCATCTTCACACACAAGCACATCACTGTTTTTGGCTTCTGAACACCTTTGGCTTCTACATACTTTGTCCTTATTTTGTCTATGTCCTATCTAGAATATGACACTTATTAGAATGAATATGTGTTCATAATTTGAAAAGCATATAGATTTATTTTTCCATTACACTTATATTTGAAATCAATCTCTCTCTCTCTCTCTCTCTCTCTCTCTCTCTCTCTCTTTCGTGTGTGTGTGTGTGTGTGTGTGTGTGTGTGTGTGTGTGCGCGCGCGCGTGCATGCTGAAGAGGAGACTTTGTGGCAGCCATTTCTTTGCTTCCACTATATATTTTGGGAGATGCAACTCGGGTTGGTGGCAAACACCTTTACTAGATGAACCGTCTTTCTGGCCCTAGAGGACAAATTTTTAATGTAAATACATGATTCACCTTTTAATGTAAATACAAGAATATGTATCAGCCATAACATTGTGTATAAAAAGGGATTTAAGATCAATAGCCATCAACAAATATACTTTATACAAGTCATGGCTTTTACATTTGAGAAAAAAAATGTAAATATAACTTAACATTGAATTTGGTTCTTACTGGCTCTTGAGTTCTAACTTAATTGTATTATCCCTGAAGGAGAAAGTATCTCCCTGTCTGTCTCTGTCTGTCTGTCTGTCTGTCTGTCTGCCTGTCTGTCTGCATATGGGGGACTATATTTACTAAAATGGGTTCAATTTTCATAAGCAATAAATGATTCTAAACTACCACAGCTTAATGAAATCACCACAAGTTGGTTTATTACATTTCACTTCTTGTGTATCTGATTTTTTTTTTTAAGCTTGAGGGGGAAAAATGCCAAATGTTTATAGACAGATGGTTTAAACTTAATCAGATTAAATATCAACATGGAAATCAACTCAAGGTTTGAAAATTTCAAGAATGCTTAAAAAACTCTGTAACATGGCAACTTCATAAGACAGAATCACAGGAGTGTTCATATTTCATCTGTCAGATTTACTCTCCAATTGACTTGGTAAGTGTCCTCCAAATAAGCTGTCTTAGCAAATGGTTGCCAAAGTGTATTTCTACAGTTAGTATAAATGTATTGTTTGACAGCTGGGATTTGAAAAATTTAACTAGTTCCTTTTGCTTTAAAATCTAGCTTCTTTGGCATGAGATTATCTAACTTCAACTGTAGAATGAGATCTAGGCTGGTGGCTGCCATGTTTAAGTTCAGGGCGAAAAGGCTGTGAGATATTCTTGTCAATGAAGGCTACTCATTTGTTGTTATGTAGAGTTAATTCATTAGTTTTGTGTCCTAAACCTCTATGGAACCTCTTATTTTCACCTGTGGAAGTAAACAGAGGTCAGTTCAGACTGGGGAGTCCCAATGCAAGGGTCACACCGATGGTCCTGGTTAAGCTAAATGGGTCACAAAATCAACCAGAAAGTCATGAATGAATCTGGAAAAGTGACTAC
>PVIH01014068.1:0-37105 GCA_004025045.1 Sigmodon hispidus | reverse complement strand
TTACACACACAACACTGCTTTTTCTGATCTGCACTCAAAGGTCCCCCTACAGTGCCTCTCACTTTACAGTTGCACTTCCAGTGCTGTATGTAATGTCTCTACTTGCTCTACTGCAGGAGTTACTCAGCAACTTAGGCAGGGGTGGGAAGCTGTCACGGGATGGACCCATGCATGAATGTGGGTGACTGACTTCCAATTAGTACATGTTTGTTCCCACAGGGAAATTGCTTAGATGTGATGACTATCAACTTGACCCCACATTAAAAAATAAATTCTCAAAACAAAATCTAGGAATTATCTAGACTCAGGTTGACCCACCCAAAGACAGGTCCAGTCACCAAGATGATTCAAATCCAGATATTTCCTAAATCTACCACATTGCTGACTGTACCTTACTTTAATTAGCTATAGAAAATGATTTAAAGACTTGTCTCTAGATTGGGGAATGACATGAAAGCTATCTACACTCACTAGATTTCATTTTCCTAGGTCCTATCTGACTTTAAGAAGCATTTATTTTCTTACTTTTAAGATTTTTTTTACATTTGTATTTGTGTGTATCTGGGTATGGGGTGTGTGAGTGTGAATGTGTGTATACAGGTGCTCTCAGAGTCCAGATCCTATGGAACTGGAGTAACAGTGAGTTGGGAGCTGCCCAACATGCTAGATGCTGAGAATTAACCTCCGTTTCTGGGTAAAGGGCAATGAAGTGTTCTTAGCCCATGAGCCATTCATCAAGCCTTCGTGTAAAATTCTTTGGAGAGCGCTGGATCACCCTACAGCTACATGCATCTTCTTTTTATATCTTATACTGCATTTCATTGTTATTTTAAATAAGACATAGAATTTCTGTCTCGACTTTGTATTCTTTTCTGCCTGAAGGTGAAAGAGATGATTAAAATGGTTGGATAGCTCCCATTTCCTTCTGTCGCCTACTTTATTGAGAGGTATAGGATTTCTGAGACTTCAGAATACCAAACTCAGTGGGACATGTTCCTGTTCCCCAGTTAGGAACTGACCAACTCAGAAGGGTGTGTGCTTTTTTCTTCATTTTTTTAATAAAACCTGAGGCACCAATCTGTCACACAATCACCGCAAGAGAAGATGCTGTGAAAATAAGACAGTACCTGCCACAGAGAAATGCTACTTCTACCTGTTGAAATTAAAAATTATATCTATATATACATATAGATATTTCTTCCAAATATTCCAAGTTGACAACTCATTTCTACCTTGAAAAATGAAGCTTCCAGTTTAAGTAATAACTTCTTCTAGGTTTGTTTGATCCCTTAACTTCAAAATAAGACTTCTGAGGGAAAGAAATTATATTTTTTTTGCTATGATGGTTTATTGTTTTTCTAGTTTTTTTTTTTAAATCCAAACAAAGTGAAAAACAGTCAGCTTGGTCATATGTATGACCAAACAAATTAAATTAATTAATTAATAATAACAAAACATTATTTAGCTCTGGGTTTCTGTATTAGTCAGCTTGTTGTTACTCTATGGCTATACCTGAGGCAAGATACCTAGTAAAGAAGTTGTTTTAGCTTGCCATGTTGGAGGCTGAAAGTCTGAATGTGCCACCAGTCACAGTCAGGGCCCTGTGTTAATTACATCACATCATAATGGAAGTTCTTATGCATCTGTGTGTGTGTGGCCTCTCTGCTTCTCCTTATAAAGTCACTGGTACTCAGTCATGGGAGTTCAAACCCAATGTCCTAAAGCAACCCAATTGCTTCTTAACATTCCAGCTTCTAAACACCATAGTTAAGTTTCTGCATGTACATCATCCCAGCTCCTTCTCCCCCCCTCCAAAATATATGACGTCTTCTTTAGTTATTATTCTTACAACCTCCCTTCCCTACCAGACATGTATATACAATCATTTGAAACCATTTTGCATTACTCACATGTACATGTATCCAGACTAGCATCTTGGGATTAGACAACCTATTAAACTCATCCTGGCAGGAGACTGCCTTTTCTTCTCTCGGCAGCCATTGACTGCCCATAGCTCTTCTTCTAAGGGTGGGAATGAGTAAAATTTTCCCTGGTCACATTTGCTTGGTAACTTGTCATTGTGCTGGTCTTGTTCAGATAACATAGTGTTGAGATTTCATGGCTGCATTGCTTTTTTCTGTAATGACTAGTGGACACTATCCAGCCACAGCCTCTGGCTCTTGCAGTCTTTCTGGTCATTTTCTCAACATCTTACCTGAGCCTTTGGTATAGGGATTATACTGCCAGATATATCTGTTGGTGTTGGGCACCTCATAGTCATTTATTCTTTTCATTTTGACCTCTTCTATTTTCCATTTGTAGCAATGAGGAGTTTCTGTGATGAGAGGTAAGAGCTGTGCTTATGTGTGGGTATAAGAAAAACAGTTTAGAATTAGAATAATGCTACAAAAATATAGATTTAGGAAAATGGCAGTAGTGGGTTCTCCTCTAAGATCTAAGATCTCTCTGGCCACAGGTAGTTGGCTAGGTTCAAAGTACCAGTCATGAATTCCCTCCTTGTTCACAGCCCTTAAGTTCAATTAGAAAAGTGTTGGGGCTGGAGAGATGGCTCAGTGGTCAATTAGAAAAGTGCAGGTTACTTTCAGATAAAAGTACCACTGTGTAGCTTTGGGGATTATTTTAGGATTCAATTGTTGTAAAGAGACAAGTCTGATAAAGGTAAACATTTAATGGGGGGGTTCTGTCTTAAGGTTTACTATTTCTGTGAAGAGACACCATGACCACAGCAACTCTTACAAAGAAAACATTTAATTGGGGGGTGGCTTGCTTACAGTTTCAGAGGTTCAGTCCATTCTGAACATGGCAGGGAGCATGAAGGCATGCAGACAGGCATGGTGCTAGAGAAGTGGTGTCCTATATCTGCCAGAGAACAATAAGTTAACTGATTGTCACAATGAGTGAAGCTTCAGAAAAAGACACCTCAAATCCCACCTCTACAGTGGCACACTGCCTTCAACAAGGCCACACCTCCCTTTGGGGTCATTTTCTCTCAAACCACCACAGTGACTTACAGTTTCAGAGGTTTAGTCTATTATCATTATGGTGGGACAGGACAGCAAGTGGGCATGTGCTGGAGCTGAGAGCCTTACTTCTTGATCAGCAGGTAACAGGAAGTGAACTGATAGATCAGACATGGCTTGAGTATATATAAGATCTCAAAGCCTGCTTCCACAGTGACACACTTCCTCCAATAAGATCATTTCAACTCCAGCAAAGCCACACCTTCCCATGAGCATATGGGAGTCAATTATATTTAATCCACCATAAAGATATCTTGTAGTACTGGATATTGCCTCAGTTTATGAGCTTTAGAGCTGGGCAGAACTGGTGAGTGTTCTATTCCCTTGGCAGCTTGCATAACACCTGCTATTGAAGCATTCTTAATAGTTCCAACTCTCTGACCCCATTTTCCATAAGCTTACTTCCCCCAGAGAGCAGGAGGTAAACACTTGTGAGGTGTCAAGTGCTACAGAGTCCTGAAGAAAGATGATCAATGACTTTTTTTGCATTCATTTTTTTTTTTTGTCCTAGAACTCTGAGAACAAATGACTCTCCCAAATGCTATTTCAGTAGAGATTTAAAATTCACAAACATCTTCCCAATGCCACGTGCATTCACATCTGGGATGCTCGTAAATCAGAGATTCTACAAGGTAAGATTGACCAGCCTTGCTTGAGAGGTTGTAGCATCTGGAAGAAACCAAAATGAGCCTGCTATTTATTCAGAAACTCAGGACTAGAATTGTAGCTTGATAGTAGAATCTAGGTTCTGCATTTGTGTTTACTACACAATCATAAACTCTTAGCTGTCTGTTTTGTGTAGCAACAGGAATGATCACTACTACTGAGGAAGGTTAGAGAAAGGAGAAACCACCTTGGGTGAATTCAACATCCAGTGCTCTTTGAAACAAAGGTGTGGATTGCCTTTGAAATGAAACTGTATTTGAATGAAGTAACAGTGAGTTTAGAGTGGAATGTAAAAACTAGAATGAGTTTACAATTAGGCCAATGAAAAATGAGGCTCTATTTTTTTATTGAAAGCATAGAGATCATCTTCAATTTGAGTTTCACTATTGTAATGCTAAAATATAGCTTACACACAGATGATTCCTGTTGGGGTGAAAGGTTAGCCAATTAACCCATTGCATCACCCACTTACCTATGTGTGCCAGCTGTTTGGGAGAACTTGCAAAGAGGATGGAAAGTTCTTAATATTCTTTGACAGTCCAATATTTGTACTTAGATTCTGGCTATTCCAGAACGACGCTTCCCTGTTAGAATGGCCAGTCAATCTCACTACATGATGGAAAACAGATGGAAGATTAGAATGGAAAGTGGTTTTCCAGATCCTTGGTCCCAGCATGCTGCAGAGCAGAACTCCAGAGTTAACCAGCCAAGTGCTGACACATGTCTTACAGCAAAATATCCCTCACAGCCACAGTTCAAAGGCCTCGCTACCCTCCAGGGCAATTAATACAGCATCGCATTCAACAGTGCTTGAACCGAATCCACCGAATCCCCAGGGGAGAAATAATGAAGCAATCGCAGGACTCTGACAAGAGCAGTGTGCAGGAGTGAGTAAAGTTTCAGACCTAACTCTTTCTGAAAGCCTAGCTAGGGTTGCAAGCTTACTGGAAGGAAACTGAACTGATGGCATTCTCCTTTTAGGTCAGCGTTTGCAAGACAATGCAGACACAGCATATGGAAGGGACAAAGGAGAAAAGAAGCAAAACTGTTTATATGCCCACGATTCCCTAGTGGAGAGTCTCTAGTGTACTCACTGGAGACAGAAGCAGAAAGCTAGTTACTAAGTTGGAAGGCAGTGTCTGTGTGTTCTACCAGGAAAAATAAGAAGTGTCTCTTTCAGAGACCTTAAGCAATTAGGGCTTAAATCCATCTCGGGCAGATGTGCAAAAGGATTATGCTTTTTCAGGTGTCTCCAGCAGTCCATTGGATGTCTAAGGTTCATTGGATGGAAATGGCATTGAGCAGGCCTCCTTGGATAAATGTGAAAGCAAAATCCAAAGGAGATGGTGGCAAGCTATGCTATTATCTACGTACATTCTAAGCAAAGAGATTTTACTTTTAGTAAGACAAAAACAAATTCTAGGATATGCAGCAGCTTAACAAGGCAACGTGGCTGGGAAGTCATGGTGCATGCCTTTAATCCTAGTACATGAGAGGCAGAGGTAGTAGGATCTTTGTGAGTTCAAAGCCAGCCTGGTCTACAGAGCTAGTTCTAGGACAGCCAGGACTACACAAAGAAACTCTGTCTCAAAAATCTAAACCAACCAACCAACCAACAACAGTAAACAAAACAAGGCAACTTGAATATGGTTGTGCTAGAGCCATACTGACTATCTATCTATCTATCTATCTATCTATCTATCTATCTATCTATCTCTATATCTGCATATACACAATAGGTATATGTATATATAATATTTTGTATTCTGAGAATCTCATGTATGCATGGAATGTACTTTGGTTGTATTTACCTCCTATTCCTTTCCTTAATTCTTCTTAGGTCTACTCACCCACCTATACCTCCTCTCAACTTGTGCCCTCTTTCTTTTGGTTTTGTTTTTTATGATTCACCAATTCATGCTGTCTGAATATTCACACTTGTACATCCATGGTAAGAACATGTTAGACCTAACAGGAGTCAACCCCTTAAAGAAAATGACAGAGTCCAACTTTTCTAAGTGTCATGCATTCATTCAACTATATATTCAAACAACTATAACATCTTTAAAAAGTACATAAGCAGTAGTCCATTGGCCTGAAGAGTTATTCTCATATCCAAGCAAGCTATGAGAATGATGTTGTTCAAGGGTAGTGATCACATGTAGCCCATCATCCTTGCTCCTAGCTACTCATACATTTATGAGCTGATGAGGAAGACAACACTACTGCCCCTCTCCCTGGCATGTGCTCAGGTTACATGGAACAGAATATATTTGTAGTTCTTTTCCTCCTCTTAAAAATGGACACACACACACACACAATATACTGTTCACTGCAGACTGCATGGCTGAATAGAAATTAAAGTAAAAATCTAGTCACTCAAGGATAACCATGTGAAGCCTTGATGGATGTCATTCTATATTTTGTTTTCTATACGTCTGCATATAGAAGTGAATTTATGAGCAAGTCCCCACATGTGTCTAGACAGTGACAGGTCTTATGCTAGAGAGAGTAAGAAAGCAGTCTCTATAGCCAGACTGCTACATTTAAAGATCACATTTGTCATTTGCTAGCTGGTTTATTTTTGGAAAATTACTTCAGATCTCTGGGCTTTGTTTCTTGATTGATATACCAGGGATGCTGTCAATGAGGTAAAAACCAACTACTGTGTAAAAGATGCACAGGCCCACACTCTGCTTTTCAGAGCACTATATAGTATCAGGTCCCATTACCTTTTACAAAACCCATTATTCATTTAACAGTGAACATCTTTCCATGTCAATATATACACATTCGTGTCATAATTTTAACTGGTATATGGAATTATGTGGCTTTTATAGCTATCATTGTATGCTTTATCACACATGGAAAAGGTCTACTTTTATTTCATTTCTGAAGACCAAATTATAAAAAAATAGCAATAAAAATTCATCAATGTACATTGATACCGCATAAATCCCTAGAAGTGGAATTTATGGTTTAATGAATATTTTTTGAAACATTCACTTTATATTGCCAAATTATTCTCTAAAACTGTTTACCAATTTAACTTTGGCCAACAGAAAGATTCTGTTTACCCATATCCTTGCTATAATTAATATTATCTCCTGGGAATCTTTATTAAGCATCACATAATTAAAGGAACTAAATTTAAAAAAAAATGACTTAAAAAGAAAAAGACATTGGTGCTAGAAAGATGGAACAATGATTACCAGCATGTGTTGCTCTTTTAGAGGAGCTGAGTTTGGTCCCCAACATCCACATAGTGCTGGGAATAACCATCTCTTACTTGAGGGAATCCAGTGCCCTCTTCTGAACTCTGCATGGGCACCAGGCATGTACATGTTACCATTCATACTTGTGGGCAAAACACTCATACTCATAAAATAAAAAATCCTTTTAAAAATTAAAAAGAAACTGCCCTAGCATTAGCATATTTAGAGCATTTTTTATTCTTTGGAGATGGTACCAGCCATATGCACATCTTTGTATAGTCATGCATATACACACATGTATATATGGATATATATTCAGAAACCATAAATTTTGTCATATTTGAAGAATTACACTAATTTTATCTATTAAGGTTTTTAATTATTTTAATTTTTTTTTGTTTCAAGGAACAAAGTTGTTATATAAAGGAGCTTGTTCTGGTAGCCTTCAGAATGGGATTTTTTTTTTTAACCAATTACACATCCAATAAAGTTCTAATAACCAAAATATATAAAGTTAAAATATCAGATATCAAGAAAACAAATAGCTTAATTATAAGTGGGGTATAGATCTAAACTGATGAGTCTCAAAAGAGGAAACTCAATAGCTGAGAAACATTTAAAGAAATGGCCAACATGCTTAGTCAGCAGAAAAATGCAAATCAAAACTTTCATCTTACACCAATCAGAATGACTAGGAGAAAATAAGACAAGTGACAGCTTATGTTGATGAAAATGCAGAACAGGGGACACTCATCCAGTGCTGGTCAGGGGACAAACCTGTACAGCCACTATAAAAATCAGTGTGGTACTTCCCCTCCCATGATGAGATTCAATCTAACCCAAGACCCAGCTGTACTCTTGGGTATATACCCAAAGAGTGCTTCATGCTATCCTAGAGACATTTGCTCAACCACATTCACAGGGCCTGCATGGCTCTGCCCCAGATAAGGTCCTGGAGCACACATATAACCTCACAGAGACTGAATCAGCATGCACAGGGTCTGCAGGGGTCTGTACCAGATGGGGTCTTGGAGCACACATATGATCTCATAGAGGACGAGGCAGCATTCACAGGGCCTGCATGGGTCTGCACCTAGAGCTGAAAGGAGAAATGAGCATGTGCCTTTATCCCTTAATCTAAGAGCTTATCCAAATTATAACCACGTGAAAATTAAAATTTTGTTTTTTTCCAAGGGAGTCTCACTGGGGAAAACAAACTCGTCTTAAGGGTAGGCTGCATGCCTAGCAGTAGATGCCAACAGAAAATAATGTCATGGCATCTTTGGAGGTTCTTTGTCTCATAATGTCATGTCAGGGCTATTAATATTACCATCACCATCATTTAATTTTATCTTATTTTTATTTTCATTTTCAAACACACACACACACACACACACAAACACATACACATACACATTCTCTCTTTTTACCCTACAAATTCAAGTATATATTGTATATTGTGGCTTCCAGGTTAGAGTGTGTGTGGGATCCCTGAGTGTGGTGGAAATGTTCTCTGTATGATGTAAATAAAGTAACTGGTTTGGCCTATGCACAGCACCGTAGAAGTAGGTGGAGAATCAGAGGACGGGCAGGTAGGAGAAGGCTGGAGTTAGTCAGTCTCCATCAGACCCCCGGAGAAGACAGACATGTAAGAAATACAGGTGAGCCATGGTGGGTCACGTGGTGGGTAGAATAGTAGAAATGGGTTGATTTAAGATGAAAGAGCTAGCCAGTAATGTGCTTGAGACATGGACCAGACAGTATAAAGTATATAAGTGTCTGATTCATTTCTTTGGGGGACAAAAGCCGCCGCGGGCCAGGTACAAACCTCCGGGCCCAAAATGGCCCAGGAAAACCTTTTTACAACACGAAGTCTGTTGAACAAGTGTGTTTCTGCATCTGTATCTGCTCCTTGTTTTGAACCCTTTGCCTTCTGTTTCCTTGTTTTATACTATTCAGATGCATAGGTTTTGTTTTTATCTTATTATATTGTATAACATTATATTCCATTATAATCTCATAGAAGCCTGTTTGTTATCTAATGAGAGACAGAAAGGAGGTGCATCTGTGTGGGAGGAGAGGTTGGTAGGAACTGGGAGAGAAAACTGGGATATATTTTGTAAGATAAAAAAATCTGTTTTCAGTAAAATAAAAATACTTGTTCAGTGAATATACTCATGAACAAAAATATTATCATAACATCAGTTTCTTATTCTTTTGTCAAAATGTTCTACTCATTTTGTTTGGGGTATACTATATAAATAGTAAAATAATAGGTAGATGGAAATAGTTTGGAGGTTCAGTTAATATATGTTAACATGAGTGATAAGACCTAGCACAACAAAATTTTACTTTTTTTACTGATAAGGTTTTGCATGCTATGGAGCCCCAAACTGAAATTAATTTTTGGCTTCTGCTTTATAAGCATTCACCCTTCTGTGTCAGGTTCAATAATCAGCTACTAGCACCCGAGACCCATACAAAAGTGGAGCATTTGTGCTTTTATCATATCTTTGAAACTGTACAAACGAAATTGGCAGTTTTCTCTTTTTCTGTTTTGAATGGGTTAAAAATGTCCCTTTCCTTCTGTGGCAATCCATACAATTGGAATCCAGTCTGTCCTACTGAGAAACCTGAATGATTCTTCAAAGCAGTCTCTTGTTAGTTCATGAAATGGGGCATGCACTTCAGGATCTGTGGGCCCCACACACCACCTCACTGTGTGAGACTTGAAATCACTAGGATTTCTGTTTTTAATTCTGACCTCTTCTGAATCTGGTTCCTCTTGATAATCCCAATAGCTTCTCTGCTATTCTTCAAAGAGAGACTGTGGAGCTTATATCAAAGATTGGACGAACAGTTCTCTTGTTTGCTGTTTAATTTCTCTCCTTTGCCCTCCAGAGTAATTAAACGAACACTATGAAATTGTTTGTGAGAACTATGGGTTCTGATTGTTTTCTTGACCAAATTTATCTTTTTGTCTTTTAGTTTCTACATCAGATTAACGCTTTGGTCTATTAGATGATGGAGAATCTTGGCTTTGGTGCAAATCCATGGGTTTGATCATAGAAGAGACTGTACATCATCCTTACAGACAAAACCTCACCTAACAAGCTACTTTTATTAAATTTATATCCTTTTTTATGTCTTTCACCCTTGTATCTTGCTTTTTTAGGACATACCTACATGAAGTAAATGAATGGAAACATGACTATTATACATTAGAAAAATAAGAAATTTGAGAGTTACATTTATCCAAGCATAAGCAGATATTTGAGGTTGGCTGTTTTTAGGTCTAAAGTTGGGAGTAGCTTCATAGTGGAAGGGGAAGAAAACACCAGGAGAGTGGTTATAAAACTTATCCTAAACTGATCCCCCTGGGAAACACTGATACTCTGATTTCAGTGGGAATTTAAGCTTTTGCCAGTTTGGGATTTGTGCTCAGCAGTAAATGTAGCTGCTTCAAAAGTCCCCACATGCTCTGTGGAAAGACTCTGCTCATCTCTTGACTCTCGGTTCCATGGGAAATGAGTACAAAAAGAAATCTTGCTTTAAAAAAAAATAAAAGCCCATGTTTTCCCATATGAATCTATTTAAAATTTAAATATGACAGCATCTGTATTTCACTTCACAACCAATACTTACTGTGTAAAATGAAGGGGAGGGTTAAGAACTTCATGACATCTTAACTTCTTAGTCAGTGGGAGCACATGCCCTTAGGCTATGTTGTCAGACAGAATCTATCGATTTTGTCAGATGTTTTATTAGATTTTCCTAAGCTGTACCAAGATTAACAAAAAACGTAGCTCCAGAACCAAATTATGATACCATTCATATTTTTATCACAGTCCTCAGGGCTACTTTTTATGACAGACTGTGAATTTCAGTTCTAAGAGGTGAACTTCCAAATATCATATGAAATTCATCATGAAGGATGCATCAAAACTTTTGTGGGTACTATATCTGACATTGGTCCTTTGGGGAATTGGCTGTCTGGGCTGGTAACATAGACATCTTTTCTTCCTCCAATATGGTCTGGAAGATGAAAAGTACAGCAAGAGTCACCTGCCATTTCTCCACTTCCTTCCTCTCAGAGACATCCTTGTTTAGATGACTTGACATTTAACCATTTTAGATGATAGTTCCCATTATCTAGGAGACACTCACTTAGGCTCATAGTTTAAGCAGTTGTTATGAGGTACATGGCTAAAAGAAGGGATGCCACGTTCCACTTGCCAATGACCTAGGTAAGAAAGCATCTCTCTTCACTTGACAGTGCCCCACCCAGTGACTGGCTTAACAAGTGATCTTAGAGGGCAAAGATATCAGAAGAAATGAGCCATGTGTACAGGTACATTAACTTGCACCGTTTATGAATACAGGTAAAGAACAGACACAACTCTACCCTTTCACTTGATGAACAATTATAATTCTAAACATGTGTTCATAAATTTCAGGCTTTTGAAGTATTTTAAGGTATAATATTAATTACTTAAATGTCTAAGTTAATTTTATAGGTAAACACAATTTTAAAAACAATTCCATCTGTCTATATCTCAATGTTGATTTACCTAATACAGCTTCCTGCTAAAGTTTTTTCTTATGGATTTGCATCTGAGACCAGTTTGGGCATGGTTTCAATTTTCTTTTTGCCTTAAAATCCTGAAGAGGCACATTCTTTACCTGGCTACTTCGGAGAGTTAAGCCTTCAAGAGTTCTTTTAAGCTATACTTTCAATGCTGATTTGTAATAATGAACACATGAGTATCCTCATACATGAGGGTACTCCCCTGTTTCAGGCTAGGGAGTGTCTGTAGCATGAATTCAGTTTGTATGAAAAGAATACTCAGAGCCAAGTATCAGGGAAAGGCTGAAATATCAGAGAGAGGAAACACTACAGTCAATTCTCACCCAGCTATCTTGCAACTTCTTCAGCCTCGCTCCTGGTCGCTTCTGCCTCTGCTGAGTTTCTAAGAGACCTTAAATACCCTTCTCATCAGCTATATCCCATCCAGGTTAGGATTAAAGGTATGAACTACTCTATTTTGTAGCTAGCCTTGAATTCACAGAAACAGAGAAAGTTCTGTTTCTGGAGTTATGGGATTAAGAGCATAGGTCACCACTTCCAGCTTTCCCTGTGTTGAGATTAAAGATGTGTGCTATTGAATCTCAGCTGTTTGTTCTTGTACTCAAGGATCAAGAAATTCCTGAGTGTTTGCCTAGGTTTTGACTGTGTGTATAATCTCTGGAATATTTCAAGTTTTGTTAAATATGTAACATACCACCATATGTGTCAAGTCCTACCCCACAGTTTAGAGCTCACCCTTAAAATGATATCATTAAAAGTAGAAGACCTGTATTTTTTGCACTCAGGTCTTACCCATTACACCCAAGTTTACTGTTGTGTTAGTAGACTGATCCAATATGTGCTTTGATTAAGAAATTACCTCTCCATGGATTCTTCATTGTGTATGTGCATATACTTAATGTTTCAAGAATAAAATATGATAAATTATATCTGTTGTGTTTTAAGAACAGTTCCTGTGACTTGCTTAGGGAAGTAAATTTGTTGTCAGTAGAAATTTGCATTAGGCTTTGAGACTGAAGAATGAGGTGCTTAAATCATGTTATTATTTTTACAGTGCACTAGTATACTTGTCCACACCAGATGAGAGTAACCCCACCTATCATATTAAGATTTAGGTAGATAACATCATATGCTCAGTATTGAAGTATTTTGGTCTAAATGTAGTCCCATGGGTTGTGATGACTGTAAAAACAGACCTTCTATTTGTAGACTAAGGCACGTAAAAAACTAGGCAATAGCTATTGCTCTGACTTGCAGACACAGGGACCTAAGTTCAATCTCAGAACCCATATAAAAAAAGTCAGGCATAGTATTACATGCTTGGAATCCCAGTGATGGGTTACTGAAGGCAGTTAGACCCCTGGGGTTCACTGGCCAGTCAGCCTTGATACTTAGCAAATTCTGTCTCAGAAAGCTGAATGATGTCTGAGGGACAGAGACATTGAAGGTTGTCCTCTGGCTTCTCTGTGCACGTACACACCCACACATGAATAAGAACACACACATACATACACACACCAAAAATTAAGGGGATAACTCACAAAGTGTTTTTCCAGAGATATTTATATACTTCTAAAATAAATAAAAGGTAAAAGAAAGCATTTTGATGTTTGTTCAAGAGAAATAGTAGAGGATGACAAGATGAATACTCTGGAAAGAATGCTTAATTTTGTGGGTGCGAGCACTGAGGATTAGGTTCCACAGTGAGGGAGCTTAGAGAACCCACAGTGGTAGGAAAATTAAGTGACTTTCATTCCTTTCTAAACCTCTGCACAATTGCGCTTTCAGAAATCTTTGGCCATTTTACATGGTATTGTCTTATTAACTCTGAAATAAATTCCACACTGAAAACAGCTTAAGTGTGATCACAGACTCTCATCTGTAGATAGACCACATAATAAACACTTCTGTTTCCAAATAAGTGAGACTTGAGATGATACAGCTTTTGGTCACATTCAGTTTCCCATCAACCTGAGTTTCCAGGTAGGGTTGTTCAGTCTAGAGCTCAGAGCACATTTTCCAAGCACCCTTCCTGGCTTTTCTGAGCCTTCTGTTCTATTAGTAAGGCCATACCCATGCTTTTTCTGTACTTCACAAGGAGTCTAGGATGACATTCTTTAGATAACTTCCAAGACCACTTTAAATGCACTTCTTAAAAGGATACAACCCCCCTCCCCCCAAAAAAAACAAATTCAACTCAGTTTCTACCATTTCCTTTCTTTTTCTTCTGCTAAGTTTCTAGTGACTGAAAAAAAAACTAATATATTGCAAATGCCCTATGTTATGTGCCCCTACTTCATGCATCACATGTAGAGGACAGGTCTTTAGAGAAATAGGCCATCGTTACTGTTGCATGCTACGACAACCTTGTTCCTTAGCTGGGCTTTGTGGGCTGATTGAACTGGTGTTCAGAGAATTCAGCAACTGTACCATTTAATGATTTGTTTTTTCTAGAAGGATTATAGAACATCATGAGCATAAATTCATAAATATTTGCCAGGAATGTGTAGATGTGTATCTGTGTGTGTGTGTGTGTGTGTGTGTGTGTGTGTGTGTGTGTCAGGTTAGGGGAAAACATCAGCTTGGACTGTAAGGACATTAGAGAAGTCAAGGTCACCTAACAAAAGTTACTCACTGTACTTTTCTTTCCAGAAATTTATTATCATTGATTATAGGGACAAAAGGAATAGATTATTTGTGTGTATATATATGCATATACGCATATGTATGTATATGCATATATATGTACATATAAAACATTAAATATATATAAACATCATAAATATATATAATCCACTAAAACTTTGTGCATATGTGTGTTACCTGGTTATCTTGCTTTTTAAAAAAAATCTACATCACCTCCCATGTTTAGCACCCCGGTTAAGAACTGATTCAGAGTTGTTGGGAACTAACTCTCACAGTCTTTGTGGAGTCATAGCATGGCTTCTCTTCTGGCTATGAAGGGCACTTTAAATGGAAAACCCTGCTGTCTAGATGCTGCTACATTCTGGAGATATTCTCTTCGTTTTGTTTTACATCTTTCATTGGCCTGTGGGGACAGAAATCAGCATTTTTAACTATCTGGAGGATTTGTTGGAGGTTGTTGGTGTCACAATGATTTGTGGCCCTATTAAAATGACATTTGCTGATGACATGATGTGACAAGTTGTACCAGTTCATCTCAGCATGAAGGCATGCTGATCTTTTCATCATGGCCACACAGGTAATCTAGTAACCTGCGGCTCTAATGTGATCAGCTATACTGCTATCACCAGCATTTGCATAAATGCTGTGCCGAGATGGACTGACTTTCTAATTCAAAGTCACATCAAGGAAAAATAGCTGTTGCAGGATGATTTATCCCTTTATTGATTAAATGAAATTATTCCAAATCCTGAAGTCTGCTCTTTTTTTCTTTAGCATCAGAATTTCAAGTGGCTTCTCCTGATTCCGTTTCTTTATATTAAGCACTACAAGAGCACGTCCATGTGCACACACACATCACATTTGCACCCATACTGCTTGTATACACACGCACATGCATATCCATAATAGATTTTTGCAAACACAGGATGAATGCCTTTTAATGTGTTTAATAGTCTTTAGAATTCTGCTCCCAGATGGACAATTGATTAGAATGGAATCATTAATAAAATTAGATAATGTATGTGACATCCACAATAGTTATTCATGGCAAGATATTGTGGATCTCACATACATTTTGTTTTCATACAAAACCAGCAAAAAGCAACTTTTTTTTTTTCTTTACCAACTATTCACAGGGTCAGAGGCAGCAAAAAAAAAAAGGGAGCATAGATTTGTTTGAGTCACACATGGCTCTAGCTGGTGTCGCTTGTCACAAAAGGAGACATGGCCATATTGACAGAAGGCTTCACTCTGAAGGAGAGAGTCCATTTCATGTTCCCTCTTGAGCGCTATGGGTGGAGAAACATTTTTGTTTTAAGTGCGTCAAAGAAAACAAAATTGAGTAAAAATCATTCATGTGTCAAAATTTTAAAGTGCCAAGTCCATTTGATGGAATTCACTGGCTTTTCTTACACAGTTCTAGTGGCTATTCGAAATGGGGAGGCTCTAAACCGAGATGCAGACACATTCAAGATGGCCATGTGTTAATGTAGCAAAAAAGGCAGGTTTCTCCACAGGTATTTTATTTTATCCTGTGTGAAAACAGCAGACTGAGGACATTTCATAATACGGCCTGTTTTTATGTTTTATGTTACAGATTGGCAGGAGTTGGATATCTTGGACCAGGCCCAAGTTTCTGAATCTGTCTGCCTTTGCCCATCCATGTTTGAAACCTGTCAGTTTCCAATGTTGAGTCCTTGTGATGACAGACAACAAACTGGACATGAGGCTATAAAAATAATGTCCTCCTGGCTCAGTAAACCCATCACCACCGCCACCTGGCCAGTCCTGAGGATGAGATGTGATAAATCAGAGGCTACATTTTAAGGAGAAAAAATTACCTAGTATTATTCATAAAGGATATCTCAAGCCACCCTTCAAAATGAACTCTTACTCTCTTCCTTCTTCATAAAATAAGGTCAACTGTACTTTATGCAAGTCTTGTATATCATTTTGCACTTTTAAAATAACTGTGTTATCATAGCTTTGGATATCGATGTTTCAAATGACACTGCTGTTCAAAGTTGTAATTTCTAGAATTAAATTTATAGGGTATTGTTGGTCCAGGTTTTTAGTCTAAGTTTTAATAGTGTGAGATAAAGAAAAGTTGGGCTTTTCAGATCACAGACCGATAGAAACTTAATTTAGACCTCCAGCTTCTGCTCGCAAAGGCTCGTATCTGTAAACTGAATCGAGCATCTTGTCACTTTTTCCTAAATGCCCCACACTTTCAAATAACAGAGGAAAAGTGTGCAAGATAAGTAACACTGAAAGCTAATTCTTGAGCTGTTCTTACAGATTGAATTAATAGAACAAAACATTATACAAAGTGAAAAGTTAAGGAACAGAGTGGCACAGACGTGCAAATAGAAACATTTCTACAATGGCTTAGAATATAATTGAGGAAAAGCTTCTGCCTTTCATCATTTTTGAAATTAAAATCCTTTTTTTTTTCAATTCCACGATCATAGGGATTAGCCATTTTGTAAATACACAAACTCCTAATTCTCTGAGCTGGTCTATGGATTTCATAGCCCTTGGGGATCCAGAGACCTGAGTTTAATAATACTTTAAAACAATAGCCCAGTTCAGTTTGATATTTTAGCTGCTTTATCAGTAATAAAATAGATGAATTAAAGCATCCTTTTTTTCAGTTTTCCCAAGCATGTGACAGTGGTTTTCAAGCTAGAAACACAACTTGGAACACTTGATACTTGAAGTTTGCTCTGTATTAGTGAATGTTTGAGACCATCTGCAAGGGTCCTCATTGAGCTAGGCAGTGCCTGGATCATCACCACTCAAAATATTCACTATTCCAGAATTTACAGAAAGAAAAAAATTAAGACAATTTAAGTGTTTGTTAATTTTGTGAAACTCCCTTTTTGGGGCCAATGTCACTGATTAACCAAAAAATTGTCAAAAGTGGACTTGCATTTCATATTCACTGGACTGAATTATTCTTATCCTTTTTGTCCTTTATTATTTGCAATCCTTCCCTAGCAGAGGGAAATGAAGGGGACATATGGATGATATCACGGGAGAGCCTGGGAGTTTGTGACGTGGTTTCCACGAAAGGCAGCCAGTAGAGTTTTCCCATTAGTGTATCCAATGAGTTCCTCCATACCGGTGACCTTGGGACTGTACATCAAAGGCAGTAGACAGTCCCAAGGTCACCGGTATGGAGGAACTCATTAGCATCTCTTGCCTTTCTCATGCCAGGTTCCACTTTAAATAAAACCAGGACACACTCATCTAATTGCGTTGGTCTTACTAGGAGATTAATTTGGAATTATCCACATAATTTCTCAACTCTCCACCAACAGCGTAGTTATAAGTATGGAAGATGTTTCTTCAGTGTAACTGTTTCCATTGTCTTCCTTTGGCCTTTTGTAATGCAGAGATAAAAACAGAGTTAGTTAGTTAGTTAGTTAGTTAGATAGATAGATAGATAGATAGATAGACAGAATATATAAAGAATTCAAAATATTAAATAACAAAAGAGAGACTTCAATAAATGGAACACATGATTCTCAAAAAATATAAATGGCCAATAAATATATTTTTAAAATTCCAGATCTCTAGCTGTTAGAGAAATGCAAATGGAAACTAGGTAGAGATTCCAATTCACCTGAGTCAGAGTGGCTATAACCAGGAAAATAAAAACAAACCAACAAAACAACATTTGAGAAAAAAAAACCAACATGGATATCCTGTCAATAGGAATGTAGGTTAGGACATCTGCTATGGAAATCACTGTGGAAGTTCCTGAAAAAACTAAAGCAGAGATAATGTATGACCCACCTGGACCACTCCTAGGAATAAACCAGGAAGGATCAAAGTCACACTACAGTGACTTTGCATATCCATGGTTACCTCAGCACTGCTCACATGAGCCGAGACATGCAGCATGAGTTTACCCACTCACCATCAAATGAAAAGGTAATAGAAAGGTGTTATGGATACACAGTGGAGTATTATTCAACCAGACAAAAGGACAAAATCCTGTTTTTTACAAGAAAAGAAATGGATGGAACACACACACACACACACACACACACAACTCAGAAAAACATGGAACTTCTCTGTGTAGTGGAGGAAAAACTGAACGCAACAGTAAAGGGAGGGCCGTTAGGTAGGTATGTAAGAGGGGACAAAGGAGAGGCAAGGGACAAGAAAGCATCACAGAGAGACCGAATATAATCAAAGTACATTATTACATGAATGTATGGAAATGCTATAATGGAACCCTTTACTTGGCCCAGTTAATGCACACTAATAAAATGATGTGAACGGCTGACATTTGAGAGGGAGGAACCAGGAATGTGGAATCCTATCTGATTTCAGAGTTTTATTCAAAAGGCAGGATTGGGCTTCAGAGAGGTTGAATGTTAACAGGGCAACAGCCCAGGATCTGCTCAGATAAAAGGGAGCATTATTGAGCTGGCTGGCTCTAGCCCAAAGCAGAATGAGCTTTCTCTAGTGCAAATTGCCTAGCACTTCGACACAGTGCCAGTGCTGCAAATGGGACATATTTCTTCTCCAACTAAAGCCAAAGTATCATATTTTCTTTTTCTGAATGCAATGATTAAACCATTAAGAAGGGGGCTTCTAAATTGGACTGCATTTGAAGAAAAGCATTAAGAAGGGCCTGGAGAAAGCACTTTGTATCTGAAGTTTCACCACCCATTCAGTGAGCTCCTGCATGCTACACAGGCAAGCAGTACCCATCCCTGGGAGGGAGCTGGATTTGTGTGGTTGGTGGGTTCAGAAAGTCCAACCCAGAGCTTCATCTAGAAACAGTGCAGCTTCTTCTAGGTGAAGGCATGGACTCCCCCAAACTAAGCTTTATGGTTGTCTGCCTTAACCTGTAGGATAGGAAAACATTACCTCTATTTTTATCAAGCTCTGAATAAAACTTAGCATTTTCATTCACTACTAATCAAAACAACACACCTTCACCATGCTAGTCTTGATCTTAGATTTGGCAACAGGGTCAGTGGTTACTTTTCTAGCATGTTTCTATTGTTCTACATCACTCTGAATATTGTTTAAACTCATTATTTCTCTGAAATGACAGAATCTTCTGCTAGATTTTGTTACTGAATCAGAAACACAGCATTATTGTGCCACAAGTTTATTTTTACATGTTTCTGATGACTTTATTTCAATATAATTGGATTTTTTGTGATGCTAGACACATTTCATTGTATATTTATAGGTATAAAAACATTGTTTGGAGAATAAGTGTGTGGACTTTTCACACTGTCAGTGGGGACCATGGCACAAAGCAAAGTGTTTAATACCTTTGAAAAGGGTTCTGTTGTTGAGATGAGCGTTTATGTGTGGTTCAATTTGTGTGTGTGTGTGTCTTGACAGATTCTGTGGTAGGCACTAGGGATACAAATATGAATTGCTATATTATTACTGACTTTAAAAGGTCTGGCAAAGCATTAGATAATTATATGCCAACAACAACGACTGTGCCAACTATTCATGCTAAGCAGTTTATATGCATCATAACTTTTTATCTCCTTTTTATAGACAAGGAAACTATGGTACAAAGAAGAAAATGGCTGGACCAAGTAATTGGTGCCACTTGGGTTTGTGCCGAGGAGATGACACTCCAGGGTCTGTGTGCTTAACCACTAGGCTCACCCATTGTTTGCATTGAAGTACACACATGTGCATTTGCAAATGTTCTCTAGGAGTGGATAGGGCCTATAGCCAGCCTTACAGTGGTAGGAGAGGGTCTTTGTGGTGTAAACTTCCTTGAGTTGCCCCAGATAAGGCTGGCAAACTGGCCACTCCCTGATAGTTGAAGACAGGAAGTTAGAGTCCTCTACAAGGGTGGGGCACATGCCATGAGCAATGAGGCTGGGTCAACCAATATTACTGGGTATATTGTAGGAGTGGTGAAGGGTATAGGAGGTAGGCTGGCACAGACAGTAGGCATGACAATGAGGGCAAGTGTGTGTGGTTTTATCATAGCATTCCCTAGAACCCATGCTGCCATCCTCTTGGATTTCAAGCCTTCTGAACCATCCATCTGGTTCTGTTATGGAAGCTCAAGCTGAGACAGATGCTACATGGACACCGCCTTGTGTTCACCAGGACCTCTGTGTTCTCTTAATTAATTCTCCTAACAAGTCCTTCCTATTTCACAAGCCCAGATTGGGGTGTGGTGAAGTTTAGGATTCGGGCACACATAAAGTCTAAGTAGCTGAATTAACCTGGGAAATATGAATCCAATGATTTTACTCTTAACCCATAGAATATGATTTGTTGGTTCCTGGACTGGAGTCTGTATGTATCTTGCCTCTCAGTAAAGGCTCTACCCTGGAAGCCAGTTATCTAGTCCTCCCCATCCATGCTCATTTCTGATGGAGGTTATATCTTATTCTTCCCTTTCTAGCATGGTTCCACTCACTGTGAGCAGTCACAGAGTCACAGTGAACCAATTCTTTTCCCTGAAGTGGTCTCAGACTATGCAACCACAATGATACAATTTAGTGTAGTAATTGGTATGGGCTTTTCCTTCTGCTGTCTTATGGGACATTCTATTTGTGATAATGTACATTCTTACCATACTGAAATAATCTTTCTCACATGTGTTTTCTCCTCCTCTTTGAAACCTCTTGGAGAAGGATGGTTATCTTTTCAGTTTCCTACCATACCCAGCTCACATCTGAATCCTGACTGGATAAGCAGTGCTAACAGACCCACACAGGGCTACTCCATATATCCCAAGTCAGCATACAAAACTACATGGAAAAACCTTCAGAAATTATGTCTGAAACACAAATTCTAGTTTATATTTAATGAAAACTCAGAGCCAGATTTTGGAGGAAAAGCTAGAATATCAGAGAGAAGAAAAAGACCACAGTCAAATCTCATCCAGCCAACTTCTCAGGGTAAAAGCTATTTTCCAGATTTCTCAGCCTGGCTCCTCATGTACAGAATACCAAACCCTCTCCCTATGCCTCCTTAAATATCTTCTTTACCCAGTTGTTTCACTTCTGGGTTCAACTTGGCATCATAATTCTAGAGTTAAAATTAAAGGTATGAGCTACTACTATTTGGTAGGCAGGCCTTGAACTCACAGAAACACAGAAAGATCTCTGTCTCTGGAGTTATGGGATTAAAGGTGTAGATCACTACTCCCATCTTTCCTATGTTGGGAGAAAAGGCATGAGTTACCACCCTCTGACCCTTCTGGCTTGATTGTATGTGAATCTGTTCTCTGATATTCCAGACTGATTTTATTAAACATAAAATATATCAGCATGTGTGTTGAATACATCCAGGTAGCAATGTGTTCTGAGGTATTACTGATTCATAATTTGGACCTACATGATTTCTATGGAGACCATCATATTTTACTCAAATAGCTTCCCATGTACTCAACAATAAAAACAGACTCAGCACTTTTGAAATAAACTAGATTCTTTAAAAATAAAATTTACTTACTTTTATGAGTTTTTTGCTTGTTTGTTTTGTTTTTATTTTCTTGGCATGCATGTATGCGCATTATGGACATGCCTAGTACCCCCAGAGCCAAAAGAGGGCTTCAGATCTCAGGAACTGAAGTTACATTGTTGTGAGACACCATGTGGGTGCCGGTTGTCTTGAAAGAGTAGCCGGTGGTGTTCATCACTAAGTCATCTCTCCAGTCCTTGCTGAAAGCTAGGATGTCAAGGTTGATGGGCTTAAGCCTGCAGAGACTGCCATTCCTTAAACATTTGCCATATTTCAGAAGTGCTATGAGGATTCTTTATGCATCACTCACTCTGTCATTAAAACAGGGTGAGGGAGATACATTTAATTCCCACTTTACAGATGATGGAGCCCTGTCTCAGAGATGTTGAGTAACTTGCCTAAGGCTGTTAGTAGGTGAAGGTGTCATTCAAACCCATCCATTTTAGTACAAAATACATCTGAACTTGGTCGCAATTCTATGTCTTTCTCCTCTCAATGTTTCACAATACCAAAACAATGGCTCTATTTAAGGACAACAATGTTCAAACAGATGTATGTAATGTATAGTAAATAGCTACATACACGATTCTCCTTAAAACTATGTTTTTCTTTTCACTTGTAAAGGGAAGTCATGCATACGGCTTAAGAAGATGAAACATTGAAGCTTAATAATTGAGTGGAAATGTATTTCAATTGTGAAATTTGAACAAGTCTTAAGCATTCTTATAAATAGCTGACAAGTTCACTATAAGTTCAGAAATCCTCTCATTTGCTTGAAGTCTTCATTTCTTTGTCTCTGAAGACCTCATCAGTTCCTTTCTTTGTCAAGAAAGTATTTGTGAATACTCCACCCCAAAATGTTCCTGTTACTTCATCCAAGAAAATTAGCACTGTAGGAGAAATAAATCAAAAAGAGGAGAAATGCATCGCTCACAGCCACCTAATTAAAGTAGCTTGGGAAGCATGTTATTTTAAGTTTATTACTCCTGGTTGCCTTTTCAAAATGTTGCTTGATGAATATAATCCCCCCTCCGAGATCTACAAACCTATTGATCAGTCATCTTAAATTACACATGAACATAACACATAGGAATGCTCTCACTGATTCACAGCAACAAGCAGTTGTGCTGTTAGTCTGAAAATTGTCTAAATATGAAGATGATTTCTAAGATTTGTGTAATTTGAATGTCATCTATAGGTACACGAGGAGATTATCCCAAGTACTCTGAAACCCTTATATATGAGAGTATGTATTTTGGGATAAAATAGTTTTGTCTTGAACCTCATGCAATACCGCATATCTAAAACCACATGAACAACGTTGGTTAAAAACTAGTTGCCCAGAAACAAAGGGCATGTTCAGAAGGCAAATGTTGAGTTATAAGAATGTATGAATCACATTTTGTGTATGTAGAAATAAATTTAGTCATAGTAAACCTCATTCGGGACTAAGTTATCTTCTAATTCCTAAACTAGAAACTAGCATGATCTTTAGAATAACTGCACAATGTAAACACACATACTAGTTGAGTTATACAGTGAGAGACCATTTAAAGGTCCCTTTGTTAGTAAGTCTGGTGAGCCAGGACTGGAGCCCCAAGCTGTGCTTCCAGAATGTGTATGTGCTTCTAAGCATGAAGTTTTCCCTTGCCTCCGCCAGAATACCTGAGTACAATAGAGCTGAGTCCTCTTTAGAAAAGCTCCAGACACAAAAGTTTGCTGAAGTTTCACATGAGATGATATTATATAGTTAAAAAATTTGCCAGCTCCTTTCAAGGTAGAACAGAGACATCTTTTCTAAATTAGGATGAGAACATACAATGACCTAAGAAGAGGTTGTTACAAGAATCTAGATCAAAAGACCTTTGATCGAAGTTATCCATGTAATATTTAGGAGGAAAAATAGTGGAGTCATATATTATTGCTGATCAAGAAGGAAAAGCAAGAGGTGGGAGATAAAGGTGTAGAAGAAACATACCAGTTGTGTGAGAACTTGTGAATGTGAATACCTTGCATTCTGAAAGTTTAGCAGAAGCCTGTGAGTTGAGTGTTTGAGTACTAGGTTCTTTTTCAAGGGAGTTTATATTACAAAAAAATCAATGCACATAAACAAAATCTAAACTAAAAGGAAAGAACATCAGGGTGTTGGAGGGCCAGCTGAGGGATGAAGTCCTTGGATACAGATGGCTGGGTATATCCTCAGTTGGCCTTTTCTTTTAAAATTTTCTTTATCATTTTATGTGCATGAGAGTTTTATCTGCCCATATGTCTGTGGACCATGTTTATGTCTGTTGCTCATGGAGGCCAGATAAAGGCTTCAGATCTTCCATGTAGGTTCTGGGAATCTAACCCAAGTCTTTGGCAAAACCAGTAAGTGTTCAGAACCACTGAGCCAACTTTCCAGTCCCACGTGGGCTTTTCATGGATTGTGTGTATCCCTGGTATCTCCATTTGTGACAATTCCCTCTCTATAAAGATAGCAGCCAATTGCATTACAAGCTATACCTATGTGACATTCTTGAATCTATATTCCCCATGTAAAAACCCCATCTCTAAATAAAGTATCACTCGGAGAATCATTTTGAGGTAGTACCATTCAGCCAATATGGGTGAGCTTATAGTCATTTCAAACAGCTGACCAGTCCCCATGGAAGATTAAGAATCATGGTTATGGAAGAAGAAATTCAGATTGTTCTTCTGTTTTGTATTTCTCACAGCTTTTAGCAACAAAGTAGAATTTTATCATGTTGTACATAAATAGAAATAATTGATGTATGATGTTATTGAGTTATAAGAGAATTTACATTATTATAGATAAGATATACTGAATGCTTTCTAAGATGGCACCAGCCTCCTCAAATGCTCTCTATAACACACATACACATCATCATTGTTATTCTTTGGTTCCAAGTTAAATTTGTGTCACTTCCATCTCTCCTTCCTTCCTTTTTTTTATTCCTTCATTTGTTTTTGTCTTGTGAATAGGGGATCTTTTAGACTCCTTACTTACTATATAGCTAAGAATAACCTTGAACTTTAACCCTCTAACCCCACCTTTCCAGTGCTGGTTTTATAATCATATACTATGCTTAGCTTATGTGGTTCTGGGGATAACACAAAGGCTTTGCACAATGTGCTCCCTAGTTCCTTGCATATATGCTTTCTAATGACAGGGGAAACAAGATTTTCTTGGAAAAGGCCAGATTATAGGTATTTTTAACTTTATATGACTCATAGTCTTTGTCACCAGTATTCAATTCTCCCATTATAGCATGAGAGTAGCAATGTATAAATAAATGGGTGTGGATGTGCATCAATAAAATCCTTATTTGTGGATGTTGATAGTTGAATTTTACAAAATTTTCATGTCACAATGTATCATTTGCCCTTTGAGTTTTTCCTCAGCCATTTGAAAATAAATAAAAACATCCGTATTTCATACACTGTATGAAAAGAGACAGTGGGACGAACCCTGTTTACAGCAAAATTTTCTGATCCATTTCTAGGAGGACAAATATATTCCAGAAAATGATGCTAGGGACTTCAGAGCTGTTTCTGGGCAAGAATTATGGTGATGCCCAGAAGCTCCCATTCTAATATTCTGCATACAAAGTATTGCTCTACAGCAGTATCTCTCAACTTTCCCAATGCTATGACCCTTTAATAGAGTTCTTCATGCTGTGGGGACCCTAAGCCACAAATTATTTCACTGATACTTCATAGCTATAATTTTGCTGCTGTTAGGAACTATAATGTAAATAGGTGATATGTAAAATATCTGACATGCGACCCCCATGAAAAAAGTCATTCAACCTCCAAAGAGGTCTCAACCCATAGGTTGAAAACTGCTGCTATGGAGGATGTAGAGACTGTAGGCAAAGGAGTGAACAAGATTTTTTGCTCCCTGATAGAATATACTTACTTAGTTTTGATAGCCAAAAAAAGACATAATTAAAAACTTGATGAGCACAGATGCCACACACATGTGCGGATCTTCATTCTCCTTGCTGGTAGATACACAAGCAATAGCCAATTAGATGCAGGCCTGGCCCTAACTCTGATAGGAGCAGTGCTCTGCTGTTTGTGAATATGGAAATTTTTCCCCCAAGTGGTTGAATCCAAAGAAGTCCTTGTCCTAGCTGAGCATCTGATGGAGGTGGGTGAGTCATCTGTCTTTAGGAATGTGGTTACTTCAGTAGATGATCCCAGCCCTAAGTAGACTTGGGGGAGGGGGAGGGAAAGAGAGAGTGAGAACTTGGAAGCTGGGTAGGGAAAGTGGTGTGTGCTTGGGGAAGAAGTGGAATTTGAGGGACTAGACAATGGATTGGACCAAAACATATTTTGTGCATCTATGACATTCTCTGACCCTTTTAAATTAAGAGATAGAACGAGGTATGGTTTCTGTATTTCCAAAGTCTACATTGCCTTAAGTTCCTCTGTCATGGCAACAGCCATCAATATTTAAAAAGAGATAAATGTTACACTACTCTTTGAAGATATACTAAAGTTAAGGTCAAATACAAGTTCATTTCATCCTGTACTCTTTGTACTGGACATATTCTTTCATGAACCATTTAGAACAAGATTTAAACATTTAATTACATTTAATGTAAACATTTTCCCAATATTATTCTCATGTTTCAACTTGGTCTTATTTTATTTGGGGCTAATTTCATGACATTCCTTTGTCAAAATGTCTTTTCTTAACCTCTTGCCTTTCTACAGTCACCAATGTCAACTCGCGGAGCTCTTGAGATGTTCTTAGAGCCACATTTAATATTTTGAGCTACCTTATATGAAGGAAATCCTTAGGTTGATTTTTTTTCAACAAACAAGTAAGCTGATGCTCACCAGGAGGAATCCTTGGTGTAGCTGAGAAGCAAAACAGGTAACTCTAAATCTGTATCAAATTTGGAGCCATGTGACAAGAATCAGAAAACACACTGAGGTCCTGATTTCAAATATGCCTGGAGTTAGGACACTGGTCCTTATTTTACTGACTTCAACTCTTTTCCCTTAGCAAAGAGACATTATCTTCATCATTAAACAAGATAAACATTGTCTACTTGTGCTAGACAGGTCCCTGCATCTAGTAATAGAGTCTCCATTTGGAGAACTCAGTGACCTGGCTGCAAATGGGCTCATTTCCTAAACCCTTTCCTAAGGACTAAATAGACTATTCAGCTGAAAAGTTTTGAAGAGAAAAAGTATGAATATGTTAACATATTTCTGTGGTTAATGGATAATTAAACAATCAACAGTATATGAGCCTCCAAGTGGTGCCTGGTAGAGTGGTTATGTTCAGTGCATAGCTGTGAATGATATTCTCAGCAGTTCTCAAGATAGAAAAGCTTTAGTGGGAGCCAGGTACCCAATGGTAGATTATTTACAAGGGTTAGTTGTGTGGATTGTGTGTGAGATATGCAAGGAAATCTCATGAATAGTTAAGTTCACAGAAGGCTGCTTGGGAAATTTGGAGATAGAGCTGTAGGCAGTTGGCTTCCTCTGTACTGTACAAACACACCTAGAAAGTCTGTTCCCACAGTAAGGGCAAGTCCACTGGGATGACCTGAGTTCCAACTGAGTAAGATTTCATTCTGGCTCAGTGGCTTAGAGGTTTCATTCTAAGACTAGCTGCTTCCATTGTCTTGGGCTTGAATGAATAAAGAATGTCTTAGAAACAGGATCCTGTCAGAGAGAAGCACAAATAACAGGACAGGCACCACCCTTCAAAGATACGATCCCAATGGCCTGGACCAAGCTCTCAACCTACGAGTCTTCAGAGAACATTCTAGATCAAAACTATAATTTGTCACTCAAATGAGAGTAATCTACTGGCAGGGACTCTTCAGAAGAAGCAGGGCCTCCCCTGGAGAAGGAAAGCAGAGTGTTAGCAGAGAGTGCTAGCAGAAGCAGAGGCAGAGGGGATATGAAGACTGTGGCTGAGGGTACAGTGATTCTCTTACTGGAAGAAGACACTGAGCCAAGTCATGTGGACAGCTTTTGAAAGCCAGGGCAGGAGTGGAAGTGGTATTTTGCCTAGAGCCTTCAGAAGAAATGTGTGTTTGTAGACCATTTCAAGTTTCTGAACTCTTGAACTTAGTGAATATATTTTTATAATTTTGTGTAATTTACCTCAGTGGAAACAGGCAATGAATTCACCCGTTTGACTAACAATCTTCTTTGTTACTGATGCTTTTTCCACTAGATATCTTAACCTGATGACAAAATATAATGAAGGTATAAACAGATGTAAAATAAGATACTTAGATATATATTATGTAAATATTAAAGTCTTTATAATTTAATAAGCATAAGAATAAGATACCTATATTAACCAAGACATAAACATGCCAAGTAAATTATTTAATGCCTTCCAGGTAACTTTCTGAATATCAATCACGGCTAAACTGAGTGAATGTTATAGTCAGTTCTCAGTGTCTGAGAGCCTATAGTCACCTTTAAGTATCAAATATTCTTTACCTCAATAGTTTAATTTTTCAAGTAGCCAGACTTCAGGTTTACCTGCAATGCATTGGACCTCCTATTATTAGGGTCACATTTAATGCTTCCCATGAGCCCAAAGTAGTGTATTATGAGGAAACATTTTTCCACCCCCTAGTCATACTCCTTGGGAAATCCCTCACTGCTGTGGTCCAGGTGACTTAGACTTTGAAAGATGCCACTGAAGCTTCCTGTGTAATAGGTACTCTGGTATCATAGTGTGTGAGCAGGGTTCAGAGTGACCTTTGCTCTACTAGAGTCTGACAAAAGGTCCTAACAGAAGCTCATCTGATGCCTGGTTCCACAGAAAGTCTCCGAAGAACTGTCAATCCTTGGTCCCCCCAATTCTCCCTCACTGTACTTGGTCAGAATGGTTGAGTCAGTCAGAATCTGAACTCCTCTCCTGTCTTAAAGCCTTACCACTGAATCTTTCTTTTTCCTCCAAGTTACACAGCAAGTTCTTATGCATATGACTGGATAAAGATATAAAGTGTTAATATTTGACAGGGAGAAATGTTTCCCTAGACTGGATGCAGAAAGAGGAAAAACGAGTTGCTTGAATAGTGTGTACAGACCTACACTTATACCCTCACTGCTTAGGTCTGTGACAAGGTTTGGAGCTTCTAATATACCCCCTGACTTGTATGCTCTCATTACTGCTGACATCTTACTCCAACTTATTAGGAAACAGAAGAAGTCCTGTTTAATAACTCACAGCCTTTCCTTGGGGTCATCTGAAAAAAGAATTCAAATTGAGGTATGCCCCTGGTCTAGTGTCTCTCTTCTTATTTTAGTAAAGAGGAAACCTCTCATCACATTACTATTTTTGAGGCCAGTGCTGGTTTCTGTCATGTGTTTAACTAATCCAAACGTTCTGAAGCCAAGCCAGTCTCCCTTTGCACCTATATTTTTATACATCCCCAATATGGCATCAAGCTACTTAGGAAATGAGACTCTGATTCCCAGAGTACAGCTCACAGAGCCGTAGCTGGAATGCAGAATTGGCTGGAGCATTAAGTCAATGGTGACCTAATATAGTTTGGTGATTATTGCAGAGGTCTTGATAAAGTTGAGATGGACTCTATGGCTAGAGAGAAGTATGATTATAATTAGAACCCACTACCAATTGTGATGGCACATGCCAATAGTGTATGATGAAGAGGCAGAGGCAGCAGGATCACAGTTACAACCTACTGAACGTATTCGTGTGGTAGATTAGGTTAAGGCCTTGGAGTTATTTATTATGGTAAGAGGAAAGTATTTCCTTTTTTTGTTTTCTAAACTTTTCATAGTTCTCCTGCCTTTTTAGAAATGTGATATTTGGAGAGAATACAAAGAAATTAAAAAAGCAAACTTTAGAATGGTGTTCTCAAGTGTGACAGATGATGGAGACAGATCTTGTCTTTTGAGACTTCATTTTCTGTATGTATTTTATTTACTTTTAAAAAAAGGTTTGTCGGGAGCTGGAGAGATGGCTCAGAGGTTAAGAGCACTGACTGTTCTTCCAGAGGACCTGAGTTCAATTCCCAGCAAAACCACATGGTGGCTCACAACCATCTATGATGAGGTCTGGTGCCCTCTTCTGTAAAACTGTATGCATAATAAATAAATCTTTAAAAAAAAAAAAAAAAAAAAAAAAAAAAAAGGTTTGTCTTTATTCCAATTATGTGTCTCTGTGTTTCTCTCTGTGTGTATGTGTTCCTGTGAGTGTGGTATGGGTAGCTTCCAGAAGAAGATGTTCCTTACCTGGAGCTGGAGTTATAGAAGGTTGTAAGATGTCTGATGCAGGTGCTGGGAACTGAACTTCAGTCGCCTGGAAGTACAGTAAATGCTCTTAATTACCCAGCCATCTCACCAGCCCCTGATTTCTGTTTTTCATGTCTGATATAAATATAGTCATTATCTTGCTCCACATAAAATAATATCCATATAGAGAAAAAAATGTTGCTAAGCAGAAATGCAAAAGCAGGAGGTACAGCTCAAGATAATTTAAATTAATTGAATTTGTTGCTTGGATATATTTACACACTTTAATATCTTGAAACACATTGTATAAAAAGACATCTGCCATCATTTCTTGTCTATCCACTGGTTTTGTTTAAATTTATGATTACTTTTTACAATTAAGTGCCTGCACATGTATGTGGGTGAGACACACGTGGTATGGAGCATGTGTTGAGGTCAGAAGATAACATGCAGGAAGTGATTTTCTCTTCCCACCATGTGGTTCCCAGAGATTGATCTCTTGGCTTGGTGGTAGAAATCTTTTCCCAGTGAGCTGTCTCATTGACCCCTATCCATCCTTTTTTGCCAGGAAGAGATTTCAGTGTATCCAGTAAAGTAGGCAAGACTTCTTCTCCATGGTACTCATTCCTAAATTGTTTCAGATAAATGGACAGAATTTTGTTGCTGCTGAGTTTCTCATTCTTGGAAATTGGTTTTGGCTTTTCCATCTTTATCTTGGGGAACTTGTGATTTTTTTCTTTTTTTTCCTCTGTAGCAAACACAAACATATTCTAGTAATGTGCATCTTATCAGCAAACTGAAAATCCTTCTTTTCTAGTAATAAGCCATTTTAAACATCTGTATTTTATTTCATGAAAACTCTTTTTTAGGCAAGATAAGTAATTAAATAGAAAAGTTCAGATTTCTAAAGATAATTGCTCAATGATGTGACACTCTATTATTATATACATTTAACAGTAGATCAGTCTCCCCCATGAAATATGATACAAGCCTTTAAGGTCATTGTGGATCTATAGTCTTAGACCCCCCCCATTCTTTTCATTAAAAAACTTGGGACTGAGGAGTTACTGCAGTCATGGAAAGAATTGATCATAGCAGATGTTAAGATTTAAGCAAATTTGATAGAGACTTCTAGAAATAAGCTAAGAAGCTCATGACCTTGGAGGCAGAAGAAGAACCGATTAACCTCTTCAGTGCACACGCACACACATTCTCTCTCTCTTTTATATGTATATATAAATATACATAAATAAATATACATAAATATTATATATTTATATATAAATAAAAGGGTCATGTCATTACCTTATGGTGGAGGTTAGGGGATGTTCCTAGGAACAGAATCGAAGGAAATGTTTTCTTATTTAAATTCAGCTATGTGAAAAATCAGTGATCAAATGTTTGGAAAGAGTTCAAGTGTGAACATTCTAGAGGTTGCAAGAGTATGTCATTCATTTCTTAAGAAAGTATCTTCCCATCACACTTCTTGTAGGCCCTAATTCAGTGATTCTCAACCTTTGGTCATAACTTCTTTGGCCAACTTCAAAAATATTTACACTAGATTTGTAACAGTAGCAAAATTACAGTTATGAAATGGCAATAAAAATAATTTTATGCTTGTGGGCCTCCACAATATGAAGAACTGTATTAAAAAGTAACAACATTAAGAAGGCTGAGAGCCACTAAATTACCAAGAACCTTAAGGCTCTGTCAACCTTTATCTTCCTCTCAAGTCTTGTGCCCTAAACATGTCTTCCACACTCATTCCCCCTTTCAAGTTTTCCTTACCTATAGATCGTCTCATAGGTTTGCTAAAACATCTCCATGCCTACAACTCCCTTCCTCATTTATCTCCAGGATTTTAACTCTTCCCACTAGGGTGTAAACACCACCGGAAGCTGCCATTTCTTCTACTGTGGGCATACCCAGCAGCAGACTGTGAGTAATTAGCAAGGTGAGCATCCAATATGAGTCCAGTGACTTCTAAAACATGTTTCTTGTTTATTCCCCAACTTCACAATTTAGTCTGACCTCACTGGTCCTGCCAAGGTTAGCCAGTATCTGACAAAAGACATGTCTTTGTCAAGGTGTCCAGACAGCATCTTTCTGTAGTCCTATAATCAACATTTTATACAGAAGCCTTTACCTTTCATAGCATCTTTTGACTTTTTACCATTTTGATCATCTCTAAGTCATTTCCTTCTCTCTATGATAATAAGGCAAGGATGTTCTTGTTGTTTAGGGGAGAATATATGGAGGACATTTTTAGAACTTATAGGTGATAAGCAGCGTTTTCCTTCATAAAGATAGAAAAAGGACCTTAAGGAATAGGTAGGAACTGTGCTGACATCAAAATTGCCACAATAGAGTTCTAAATTTGTGTGCGCACAAAGGAACTCTGGAAATATAGACAAGAAGTGGATGAGCGTAGACATCTGAGAGATGGAGACAGTATGTTAGAAAGAGAGACAAGACTGTATAACTGTTCCACATTTGTGTGGCATTGGCAATTAAACCCAGAGCCATGTGCACAGGAGGAGAGAACAGCATCATGATACCCATTCCCTAGCTCTTACTCTGAAACCTAAATAGTGTTTTGAAAATTTGTATACATTTTATGTTCACATGAAACTCATTGAACAAAAGCAAAAATAATATACTTACATGTAAACAGGTCACTCAAGATGATTTTTCTTTTCGAAAACAGGCAGGAAGTGTGGAGGTGTCCATATGTGGCCATGAAATTGAACAGATGGATTCATAGCTATAAAGGTTGTGCTCCGGTATAAAGCCCAGACTATTTTGGGAGTTCTAAATGTTATCACATACATCTTCTATTGTAGGTGCTACAAGAAAACACATTATGAAACCTTCTAGAAAGGCTAATAAAACTTTTTTTAAAAAATCCAAATTCATTTGCTAATTGAAATTGCTTAATTCTTTGTTTTTACTGACTTTTGTTTATCATCTGTGTGTATAACTTACATAACAATATTAAAATTATTTGGATGTGTGATGAATAAGGAGTAAAACAGATTGAAGGTTCCATTTAAGTGGCAAAACAGTAGCATTGTATGTCATCATACCTAATTACGTTTTTAAATAGTTTATTGACAGTTATGATTTAGCATGGGCAGGGCGAAAATATGAGCAGCCCATTCGTGCACATGGTTCAACATGAATGAACTAATTTTTCTTGGCTTCTAGGCCCATGAACCTTTAGCTTTTCCAATGAATAAAAGGATCTTCTTTGTAAGCCTCAAGACATTTCTCTGTTTTTTTCCCTTTGCATATTTTTTCCAGGTTAACTGATTTAATTAAATATTCTCTAAAACACTGGATGTTAAGAAATGCACAAAATCTAAGACTCTGAGATCTTGCACTTTAGTGTTGATTAAAATCGATGAGTTTGGAGTTTTGTGTTAAATCAAAAGCTCCTGGCTTTCAGCAACTCTTTATTTTTGGAGAAACAGCTTTTTCTTTGTGTAACAAAAAAGGCTTAGGAAAGCTTCTTTAAAAAAAAAAAAAAAAGGCTTAAAGACTGCCGAATCTTAAAATAGCCCCTAAGAACTGTAGCAAGAGTAGTTGGTGCAAATGCTCCAGGCTGAGAACCAGAGGCACTGGCTTCCTAGTTCAGCGCTGGCCCTTTGCTGGGGTTACAAACTCCAGCTCAGTACTCCTGCTGTGCTGTGCCTTCCTCAAAACTCATTACTGAGCCATCAGGAGATTTCTTTGGTTTCTTTCCCATTAATCCCATTCTTTAAGAATCCTACAGTATTACTGCGCAAACATTTTATGCACCGTGTATGCCATTATTTGACTCTTGTTATAGAAAACTCTGAATATGAAATGTAGTTCCCATAACTATGTTTTTTTTTACTCACAAGGGGCTTGACAGAGCCACCCCCCTTCACCCCATATGTCTGTGCATACTAGGTATTCATAGGTAAGTGACATTGACTCTGTCCTCCAGCAATTCTTCCTAAGGGGTGAAGAAAGGGTATACAGATTCTTGTCATGTATTGGATAAGCAATGTCTCTCTTTAGGACTGATAATAGAAATGTGGTAATAAGTGAAAGAATATTATTTGTCTCCATGCTATGGAAAGCAGGTGTTCAGTACAAGATACACCGAGGGACCACAGGATGTGAGAAAGCCAGGACTGGTAAAGATGCTTCCATTTGAATAAGGAATTCTAAGGAAGATAATTTAGGAATTCTGCATATGTTCGATGCTCACTGTGATGCTGGCTGAATTTGCCATCCTTCCACTTCTGTGTGGGATGACTGGTACAGAGAGGCTGATTCTTGGCAGTATGTTGGAAGAGCTAGATAATTTCTGTCACAAATGGGCCACCATCTGTATTAGGACTCAATACAAAAGCAGTTTATTTCACATGCACACCGCAGGGCAGACAAACATGTTGGTGGAACTGATGTTTCTAGAGGCCATCCAGGGACTGAGTTTAAGTTAAGTTGCAAATTCTGGGGGCACTTTGAAATTGTCTCCATTCCAGAGAAAGAGAGAGAGAGAGAGAGAGAGAGAGAGAGAGAGAGAGAGAGAGAGAGAGAGAGAGAACCAAACCCTGGAAAAGATGAATGGGAATTGTCAGTAGATCAGACTGTACTGTGAGATGATAGACTGCATTTTTATTCTCTGTCTTGTTGATTGACAATGGAAGATGGAAAATTTAGTCTATCTGTATCCAGACGAAAGGAGAGAATGTAAGATTGGAGGGCTGACCATAAATCTTCACCATAAACAATGGGGTTGGAATGAGAGATTGTCCAGTCAGGGGATGGTCAGTAACATCTCTTCAGTTTAAGGCAGTTTTCTTGAACCAAACAACTCAGAATCAACTGCAGGACTGTGGTAGATGGGTCTCGATGTATATATAAATGAAATTTTATTTTAATTTAATTACAGATTAAATTTCCTTTCCTTTTTTTTTCTGAAAGAGCTACCTGCTAGAAAATTAGATTTTGCAACTGCTATGAGATTTTAGCTAGCAGAACAAAATAAGGTTCTATTACCATTTTTTAAATGTATTTGTTTGTTTAATTCTTTCTATAAAGATTCATTTTTATGACTCTTTTGACAATGCTTACAAGGACAATGCTTATGATGTGATTTTAATGAATCGCACCAGCAAATTCTTCCTATGATTCTTATAAAAGTTAGGAGATGGGATGGGTGTTGGCTTAGTAGTGGAGGAAGGCATGCACAGTTCACACTTTGCAGCATTTCATTTCCCTTTATTCTGCAAATATTTATCCGATGCCTTGTATGTGCCAAGCCAACACAACGGGCAGGGTCTAATCGATGGACATTGACTTTGTGTCAGACTCCATGCTAGGTGGCAAACATCTGTTTCCTCTTTTAATCCTTCCCAAATCCTACTGAGACAGAAGTTAAAGCCTCTGAGAAATTGAAAGGCCACTGAGATTAAAATCACTTAACCAAGGTCACTTATTAGTCATACACAGTAGTAAAACTAGTATTGGATACCAAGTTTGTATGGTTCTAAAATTTTCTGTTTTTTTTTCTTTTTTTTTCCAAACCACTTTGGTTTCTTGGGTGACCGGACTTGAGAACTTGGCAAATATTCACTTATAAAATGAAGGAAGGGACAGGAAGGAGCTAAGAGATCAAGTCTCTGGGATTAAACCCCACCCCTTTTATTAGAAGCCAAGATTTAAGAGCATTAAGCACAGATTTTTATCTTGTTTTCCCTAATGTGAGGGAAGTTTCCAAAAGAGATTAGAGAAAAGCCATAGAAAAAGCAATTTTTCTTTAAAAAACCTTTTTTTTTTTATTTACCTTCTAAGGAAATTCTATAACTGACATGCTTTCCACAAATCCCAAATTATGGAGGCAAAATAACAAACCTCTCACAGAATGCTAGGGACATGCTGAGCAACGCTGGTGCCTTAATGGAAACCATAGGATGTTTGGCCATCCTGTGGCCAGTTCTTAGCTGAGGGCAGGCTGTCTGGTGCAGGGTGAAGATACTGATCAAAGTCAGTTGTGACGACAGCATATCACAGTTGGGGTAAACTGTGAATGTGATTCTGGGGACAATGAGGCTCTCATAGGACACCTGTGAGCCTGAGTTGTCCATTTATAACTCCTAAATCAAAAAGTTTATGATAGATATAAAAGTTGCTTTGCTGAGTCAGACATTCTTTAAATTAGAGGCTATTGATTATGGATAGTATCCACGTTTTGATCATAAACAGTGTATCAAGAAAAATGACTGACTGCTCCATCTTACTGGCATAAAGACCTGGTGTATCCTAAATTTAATTTATAAGTATTCTATTGTCATAGTCACTATTTCTAGTAAGCATTAAATGTTGATTCATTTCCTACAAATTAATTACCTATCTACGAAAAAATATTCAACAACTAATAGAATCTGCTCTACCCATAGTCCTCTGCTTGTAGATAGTCAGACAGGATTAGAAATACAAAGAAAATGACATCTCTAGCAACAGTGAGAGCTAAATGATCTGGAGGCTAAGGAACAGCTTTTTTCTCAACTGGCTCAGATTAAGGAGCAATATAGTGCTTTTGTAGCAAGGGAAAGGCTGTCTAAATGGATCAAGGGCATTGGAGGCAATATCTGAGTGGGTTTATGAGGTAATGGAGGAGATAGAAGACAAAAGAAAATCCATATCTCAGGAAATAGCTATTTAGGTGACCCTGATTCAGAAAAAGGGGAAAAGTAGAAAGAAGAAAGCTCTGAGGAGACCAAGGACTCCTTAAACCTCAGTGAAGATTTTTCCATTGTCATCTGAAGGGAATCTGTTGGCTTGTTAAAGGGAGTCTGGGTAGCATCTCTAAGTGATGCTGTTGAGGTTTGGTAAGTAAACTGTGCTTGTACAAGAATGGAGGTAGAGAATCTACTTAAAAGGAGCTAGCCTTCTCCTGTCTAGGGTGTGAGGTTGACTTAGCCTGGAATAGCAATGCTAATGGAGTGAGACAGTTAAGGAAATTTAGAATCATAAAAGGGGACATTTCTTTTTTTTTCTTCTTCTTTATTTTGTATTTAACAAAAAAAAGTAACATGAATTTAAAATGAGGAAAAGTTAACAATAACTATGAACAGGATAAGAATCATAAGCATGGCATATCAAGGGTGGTAATGCAAATAAGATTGCTACACATATATTTACTATGTGTTCAGCTTTCCCTCTGAAATTTTTTTTCCCATCCCTGT
>PVIH01014067.1:19202-55650 GCA_004025045.1 Sigmodon hispidus | reverse complement strand
TGGGGGATTCTAGGCAGGGGCTCTACCACTGAGCCACACCCCAGCCCCTCACTGGGGGATTCTAGGCAGGGGCTCTACCACTGAGCCACACCCCAGCCCCTCACTGGGGGATTCTAGGCAGGGGCTCTACCACTGAGCCAGCTCTTTAGCATTCTTTTTCACTTTTTATTTTGAGAGGGTCTCATTAATTTGTCAAGGCCGTCCTTGAACTCGTGATCCTTCTGCCTAGCCTCTGGAGTAGCTGAAATCACAGGTCTGAGACACTAGGCTCAGGAAAGTTGGAGATTGTTAAGAAATGAAAGTACACACCCGAGAGATGGGGTGGCCCGTCTCATGAGTCACCAAGGCACATGAAGAAAGAACAAATATGATTTACTTGCCAAAGTTTAAAAATTGGATGACTTCACTTAATGATTTAGGTTCCTGGCTTACCTAGAAAGCTCTGGCCTAACTGGGGCTCCCTTTCCATGCATCTTATTTTGTGCTGTGGGTCCTTGATTTCTAGTATCTATTCTGATCCTGTCTATCAAGTATTCCAGCCTCCTGATTGGCCCTTTGAGTTGCCGAAATTTTAATCTTTATTCTAAAACAATTCTTCCCAAAACTTGGGGTCTTTATGGGAGAATAGGCAGTGTGATGAAATAGGAACAGAATTATCCAAACCTCAGGAAAGCTGACTTCTGAGTGATAAAGCAAAGGTATGAGAGATGGGTGGTTCTCAGTTGCAATGCCTTTCTGGTTCAAATGAACAAAATAAATTCTGTTTCATTTTTGTACTTTATTATTTATCTTTGAGACAGAACCTCCCAATGTAGCTCAGGCTAGCCTTGAACCCACTAAGTAGCCCAGGTTTACCTTAAGCCTGAGCATTTCCTGACTCAGCATCCTCAGGCTTTCAGGCATGCACCACCATGATTGGAATGAGAGGTCTGTTTTTCAAGGAAACAGCTTCTGGTGGGGCAAGCCTCCTTACTGTGGTCCTTGGGGGACTAAGGATGCCATAGGAGGCCAGGGCGCAGGCTGGCACTGTACCAAGCATTTTTGCCCATCTAGGGAATGCTAGCGAGGTGGGATTCATAGGGGCTGGCCTCTCAGCAGGTCTGGAAGAAAGATGTAGGCAGAGCTGGGCAGGATAGGGTACCCAAGTCCAGTCTTCCCCAGTGGGAGGGGCATAGGGAGCTGAGCACTTCTGCCAGCGGGATGAGTGAGGGGAGGGGCTCCAGGCTTAACCAGGGGCATCCGGTTTATGCAGAGTGATGGATGATCGTGTCTTAAAACATCCATGCTGAATTAGAGTTCCCTGCCAGCCCTGCCCTGCCCACTGCTTCCCAGAGATGCAGACTTTTCTGGCTTCTTCTTAGAACCCATTTCTCTGCTCAGGACAAAGGGAGCTCTCCATGACCACGAGATGAGGAGCTACCAGCTGGATGGGAGTCCCGCCATGCCCTCACCCCCGACTCTCACCCTGACCCCTGGAAATAAACCATTTAGCTGTCCCACACTGCTGGTCTCTGCTCCTTTCTTCGCCTCCTCCGTTGTCCCGGGAGGGGGTAGGGAGATGTGGTAGCCCTGGGTCCTGAGGAGTTTGTGACAGTTGTGTTGTACCAAGGAGAGGGGCAGAGCTGGGCGTGGGCAGGCACACAGCAGGGACGTCTGTTTCCAGATTCTGGTGTCCGCAGGGATTCTCAGCATCTCTTTCATACACTAGTTACAAGGTTATCTCTGAAGGCTGAAAAGAGGCATGGGTGGGAGGGAGGGGCTTTGGTGAGCAGCAGGGGATCCGGCTAACCTGTTCCCCATCTTTTGTTCACAGGGCCGCCTCCCGCCTCCCAGCACCCGAGCTTTACTCTACTTCCGCAGACTCTGGGAGGTAGGAGAAGTTCTGTTTTCCGAAAAACCATCACTCCTCACCCCCCCCCCCCCCCCCCCCCCCCCCCCCCCCCCCCCCCCCCGGCCCAATGTGTCCCTCAAAGCAACTATAGCCCACCTACCACAAACATCATCCCGTCTTTGGGGGTTTTATTTCTGCAGTGCTGGGGTTTGAACGCAGAGCTAAGCATATTATTTTTTCAGCTGTTGATTTACATTTTTGAGAGAAGGAATCTTACTGGGTGGCCCTAGCTGGCTTTGAACTTGCTAGCTAGCCCAGGCTGGCATTGAATTCAGTGTGTAACACGGGCTAGCTTGGAACTCAAAATCATCTCCTTTTGTCTTTCTGAGTGCGGGGTTCTGGGTGTGTGCTACCACCACTGACAACTCTTCTCATCTTTGAGATAGGCCAACTCATTATATTTTATCTCCAACACTATCTCCAATTCAAGCACCCTTAATTTTCTATATGCTTATCTTCAGCCAACCCCAAGCCACACCTGGCTTTTCTGACAGCAACCTGGCTCCCTGCCAGGGGTGTTCTCATTTCCTACCCTCTGAGTTCTGGCACCCCCAGTCACCTCCCATCTCCCTTTCTCCTTCCAGAATTTCAAACGCAGAACTCCTTTCTTCAACTGGAAACAGATTGAGGTAAGGGGGCTGGGCAGACCTCCTCTCTTTGGAGCAAGGCAGCTTATCTCTGGGGAATCAAGGTTGGCAGTTCTTGACAGATAGCTTCCGGAGGTCCCTGTCTGGGTTTCCTCCTGTCCTTCATGAGGGAGGGCAAGTTCCCTTCCCACTTTCTCTGATTGATGCAACCCTGAGTTGGGTGGAGTGGGAGAGAAGCCATGAGTCACTCTCTGAGGCAGAGATGAAGTGGGAGGAGTCTCCCTACGATAAAATCCCGAGGCAGGAGGAGGCTTGGGCTTCATCACAGCCGAGCAGAACCATGAAGCCGGCCACTGTCTCTGTTCTCCTGCTTATCCTGATGGGAGTGGCCTGGCGTGGAGACAGCCACAGCTGGGTGGGTACCGAGGAAAAGTGGGTGGGTGGGGGAGACCACAGGGTGGAGAGGAAGAAAGGACTTGGGATTAACTCTCAAATGGTGGCCCAGGAGTAGAGGAGAGGAAAGCTGAGGTGAATCAGGAGCGTAAAGTGGATTTGAGGCAGGGGCTGAAGGCCTGAACAGCTGGCTCTCGGGAGGATGGGCAGTTCCGCTGGGTCATCTAGAAAGCCACATCTCACTGTTGCATGACTTTGGGAACCAGAACTGAGGCTGCCTGAGTTCCTCATGTGCACCTGAGACTAGACTTACTACAATGTCATTTTGTCAAGGAAAACTAGAAATCTGACTTTAAATCATTTGCAACTATTTTTTTTTTTTTTTTTTTTTAAAGAAGACCAAATGACAAGTGTCTAGAGGCCTGTGAGTGGCCAGTTTGTGACTTCAGTGCCAGAACTGGTAGTGAGGTTAAGACTCAGTGTCAGGGGACTGGGGTGTGGCTCAGTGGTAGAGCCCCTGCCTAGAATCCCCCAGTGAGGGGCTGGGGTGTGGCTCAGTGGTAGAGCCCCTGCCTAGAATCCCCCAGTGAGGGGCTGGGGTGTGGCTCAGTGGTAGAGCCCCTGCCTAGGTCAGTTTGATCCTTCTTGTCTGGGTCAGATGTGGAGGAGCTGTGTGATGTGCCCTTTAAATGCTTCCTTGGCATGGTCTTCCCTTTCCTGAGAACTAACCTAGTCACTGAGCTTCAAGCACATTCTAACCCATGTAGAATAACAGCAGTATATATAACAGGGTTAAGAGGCCCACAGAGAGTAGCAGGGTCTGGTGTAGACACATGGCTGGCTGGGCCCAGGGACACACACACACACACACACACACACACACACACACACAGATTCATCTCCTTTGTTACACCTGTGTGCACTCAGACTTTCACAGCATGTGTGGAGGCGGCAGTGTTGCCCAACTTGACTCTCCACCATTGCTCCCCAGTCCTGAGTGTGGGAATCTGTGACCTATATCTCTCTGGGGCATAGTCATTATCCAGTCCTACCGGAGTTAGCTGGGACCATTGCAGGGCAGGGGAGCGATAGGCAAAGCCTCAAGAGGAAGTAGAGCTGAGACAGCGCAATGTCTGGAAGCTGCCAACGCCTGGAAGACCACAGAGCCGGATCCACTGACCACAGCTTTCTGCTCCTTTTTAGGGCACAGATATGTCATTGCTACAGAAAAGGGCAGGAGGCTCTGATCAGGTGAGTCTGTCTACCACAGGAAGCACTAGGTCTCTCTCAGCCCCGTCTCAAGGCTGGCTAATCTGACAATCTCTCCTCTACCCCCTCTACACTTTTCTCAGGCGGAAGCAGCAAGACAAGAGGTGTCAGCTGTCACAGCTAAGGCAAGCTACCCCCTCCCCTGACCCTCTGACTCAAGCGCCACCCTCCCATGTCACCCTTGAGGAGCTGGGACCAGGGATGGAGAGGAAGGACCCACAGGGCGGGCTCCAGTTGGTGCCATGGGGTAACGTAAAAGAAAGTTCACGTTATAAGGAGAGAATAAAGTGCAGACTTCTAAGAAACCTGCTGTCTGGGCAAAGAAGTGAGGTGTTTATTGCAAACTGAAATGCCATCTGCCCTTCCCCCTCCTCTGTACCCCCATGTCGTTTTGTTTTCTCCAGAACAACTACAATAACCCCCAGGGAAACCCTACTTACAACTGGCAATACTATGCCAAGACCACTGCCAAGGTGAGTTTTGAAAAGGTTCTCTCTCTCTCTCTCTCTCTCTCTCTCTCTCTCTGGAAGCCTGCCTCCTTCCTTCATTGCACTGCTTTGTAAGGGGACTGCAGTGCACTCCCCGTTCCTTGAGAGTAGCTTAGAAGTAAGCAGGAAGGACCTGACCAACGAGATGTTTCCAGATGGACATAAACACGCAGACTTGCTTCACACTGTGGCTTTCTTGGCCTTTGTAGGGCATCTGCTGGGGTGGAGGAGGCAGTCTAGCTCATCCCAGAAGCTAAGCTTAGGGACTCTTGGTTGGTGGAGATCGAGGGCACAGTTGAGAATTTAGCTTGCATAGTTACAGACAAGGCAGTCTTAGGGGCCCATAGGCTGGCTAAGCAGCTAAAGGGGCTTGCTGCTAAGACCTGAGATCATGGACGCACATGGCAGAAGGAGAGAACGGATTCTTCCCCCGGTCCTCTGACTTTCTTTCACATGTGACTATGCCCCAAATACATACTCTTACAATATAGACAAATAACGGGGCTGGAGAGATGGCTCAGCGGTTAGGAGCACCGTCTGCTCTTCCAGAGGACCCAGGTTTAATTCCCAGCACCCACATGGCAGCTAACAACTGTCTGTAGTTCCAGTTCCAGGCACACACCAAAGCAAATAAATAAATAAATAAATAAAGTTAAAAAAAAAACAATATAGACAAATAACAAACAAGCAAACAAACAGCCAGAAGGCAGTCTTAGAAGTTAGAGGTGTGGCTCTGCAGTGGAGTGTCCATCTTGTAGCGGAAAGGCCCTGGGCTCCAGTCAAACACCCATCTAACCAGCCAAGAAACAAGCAAGGTGATATTATAATACAGAGAGCAAATATGGTGGGCACTAATTGGGCTCTCAAAGAAAAGCTGGGCCAGGCTTTCCTTCCATTTCTCAGAACACTGAAGCACTGGAAAAGAACCCTCTTCTAAGAGTGGAGAGCTTGGAGCTTGGTGGTCTATCATCCCACTACTTAGGTTGGGGTGGGGATGGAGGCTGAGGCAGGAGGATCATAAGGTCAAGGACTTCCTGGGCTACAGAGTTCAATCTAGCCTGGACTACTTAGAGAAATATAAAGGTCACAAAGGGTTAAGGATGTAGCTCAGCGAGATCTTGCCTCACATGTGTGGGCGCTTTACTTCGAGGTAAATACTAGCATAGGCTTCACCTGGCCTCAAATATTACTGACTTCCATCTGCCCGGTGGACAGGAGAGATCTTCTCCTACTCTTCCATTGTGTTGTGTGTTTGGGGACCATTTTTCAGTCTCATCCTGGATACAATGTATGCTGTGGGGGAAACCCCACAGACTGAGTATCCATAGCCAGTCTGAAGGACTTTGCTGATAATGTTGGCTTGTGCCTGCTGAGGGACTCTGGGGAGCCTGAGGCAGAGCCTACAGAGAGCTGCTGTGAACTCATGTCCCTTGATTTCTCTTTCCAGGGAGGAGTCACTCCATCATCCTCAGTAAGTATGAGAGGTTGAGAAGATGTAGCTGGAGACAGAGGGACCTGAGGCTGCTGAGGGTGGAGGTAACAGTGTGATGTCCACTCAGCCATTCCCCTTGTCCTGCAGGCTTCCCGGGCACAACCTGGCCTGCTGAAGTGGCTGAAGTTTTGGTAGGTAAGTGTCAGAGTGGGCCACACAAGGCTGAATGCCAGGAGTAGACGTAGCCACCTCTTGGGCAGGCTAGGAGCTGGGCATTTCCTTGGTAAACAGCAGAAGTCAAGTTTCCTTGGGGTGGACTGGAAGACAGATTAGAACAAGCGCCCTTTTTGTGTGGCCTGGAAAATGGTCCAGGACACATGGAATGTGTTTGTCTATGATGAGGGAGTGCTGGATGAAGGGCTGGAAGGAGGGAGAACCGCAAAGGTAGAGAACCAAGAAGGCTGACCTGTGGTACTTCAGACGGGTGAGCCTTCCAGGAGACAAAGGTTCAGAGGCAAGGCGCAGCAAGGCCCCAGGACCGAAGTCTTGTTTGTCTTGGTGATGTTTTTGCTTTGCATTTTTTTTTTTTGAGACAGGGTTTTTCTGTGTAGCTCAGGGTGGCTTTGAACTCAGCCTCCCAGGTGCTGGTGGCCCAGGTGCATACCGCCATGTCTGACCTGCAAAGTGGTTACTGAGCACCTCAGTGAGACCACAAAATTTGTTTCACATACAAGTAAAAGAGAGGGTCTGAAGGTGGATGGGATAGGAATCTTCATGAAAGGGTTCCTTCCTCATCAATGTGGGGGTGACTGTGTTCTCTCATTTGTGTTTTTTCTTCTAGAAAATTCCTTCTAGTCACTGCTGACACCTCATGAACGTGGATCTCCAGGGAGCTTGAGTGTACTTACCCACAGTCCTCTCTGCTGTGGCAGAGCTACGTGGGCGTTGACACCGCCATCATCCCACCTGGGGACCTCTGTCCTCATCTTCTCCATTTGGCTGTGGTGTCTTGGAGACAAACCAGCCTCACGGGATAACCAGCCAGCCTCTTCACCTTATTCCATTTGTGACCTGAAGTTCTCATAATGCAGGAAGAACTTCCAACTTTCCAATTTTTTCTGTGGAAATAAAACACGACTTCTTTGTTTTCCTGGGACTTTCTCAACTTGTTGTTTTTTAAATATGACCTGGGTGTGGGGAAATGGAAAGGTGGGTTGCTGCCTGAGACACTTCCTCTTGATCATGGAATCAGAGAAGTGATTGGCTGGAGTGAGATGAGACCTAGGCTTAGGTTTGGGTAACACAGGAAGCAGCTAGCACCTGCAAAAGCAATTTTTGCTGAACAACGAGTGCCACGTTGGTAGTAGCTCTAGGTGTTTGGTGGCCTAAAAAGGCAAAAGGGTAACAGCTCAAAACAGGAAGTGGGAATCAGCAGACGTTTCAAAAACAGACAGACCAGTTCTGGGGATGAGGACACACACAGGCAGGCCAGACCAACAAGGACCAGTGGAGAATATGCTAGGCATGTCATACACTCGGGGTTGGACACTCGGGGATCAGCAGATGGTGGTGGCAGTCAGGAAGCTAGGGAGAGAAGGGGGAACCCACACCACTGCCTTGCCATGCACCCCCTGCTGTGACGCAGAGGAAGCCCTGTGGTGAACCAACAGAAACCACTCGGGCACTGGGCACAAGCTGAGGAGCCCCTGGGACAGGGCCCAACAATACTGTTTCATGGAACTGGTACAGAGTGCCCAAATAGAGGGGCTCTACCACTGTCCCTTCACTCCCGACATCCATGGGGTGGGGGGGAGCAGAAAGAGAGAGAGAAGAAATCTCACCAATTTAGTGAGTCCTGTGCCCTTTGCAAGTTTGCTAAGTCTTTGGTTGTAGTTAGACACAGGACCTTAACTAAATTGTGAAAGTGAAAGAAGCCTAGCTCTAAGATGACTCAGGAAGCCCACCTGATCAAACCTGTTTTCTGAAGCGGAAATTCTGGTCTGCTTCTCTGTCTTCTTCTCCTGAATTTGATTCTTAAATTGAGGCTCTGGGTTGTCCATTTTCTCAACTGTACGGAGGGACTTGCAGTACCTCGATACGACCACATGGGGGCGGAATAGGCTTCCTGCTATGTGAATGGAAATGGGAAAGAAATGGTTGGGACCCCAGGTCTCCTGGGGCCAGTCCCGAGGACCAAGTAACTAGGATCTAGATGGTTCTCGACTCTTAGAGGATGTTCCTGCTCCTTTCACGTTTAACCTGAGATTGTCTGGTGTAAAGGGCCCTCCAATAACGGGTAGTGATCCTCTGAGGCCCCAACTTTCAAGATCCCCAATAGTCTACTTCAAAGTGAAGATCTGGTTGGGAGGTGACAGGGTAATCCTGCATTAATATCTCTCTTCTCCTGCTCTACTTCTCTCCACAAAGTTGTATCTTTAGCCTCTTGTTACTTTTCTAATTAAATCTTTTCATTATATATTTATTGTGTGTGTATATGTGCTCCTGCTTCAGGCACCAGGTCCAGCGCAATCTCTCTCCAACCCCAGTCGTTAACATCTTTCTTTTCCTGTGTTTCTCAGTTCAGAGGCCCCTCCCTAGGTCATCTTCTCCCGGCACATCTGCTCTGTTACTATCTTTGAGTATCTGTTTTGTTAGGTGAGGTGTCTCTCTGCCTCCTCCACGGGAACAGGAATGGAAGGGCTGGCAGGCTTGTCTTTCTTGACTTTCCAATACCGAGAACTTAAGTGTCTGCTTAAGAAATCTTTATGGGTTACCCAATGGGAGGAGGGATTGGAGTTCAGTGGGACGATGCAGGAAGTCTTCCTGGGAGAAGTTTATGCAAACGGATTCCAAGTGGGAGGAGGGCCAGCTGTGACTGGCTGTTTCTGGGAGTGTGGTAATAACTGGCTGGAGGTCATCTCCCCCCCCACCCCCCACCCCCTACTCTAATTGCTCCGCACTCTCTCCTGAGACCCCAGCCCCCCTCCAGAGATGGCCCCCATCTGTCCCCAGATTTCCTGAGTCTCTGGTGTCCGTCCCTTTAATCACTAGCCCCGATACTCAATAGGCTGCTTCTACTCCAGTGCACGTCATGATGTAGCAATCAGGGTTGGGCCTCACTTCCTACCCACGGTCAAGTTCTGTCACATTTGGGGTGGGTGGGGACGGGTGAGAAATCAGGGGCTTCATTGACATTCTCAGAGAAGAAATGGGAATAACGAGAGGTAGAGATAGGGTTACAGAGTCCGTGGGACTCCATCACTATGTATTCATCCAAAACAGAGTGGGATCCTGGGAAACTTACCCTGTTCCTCCAAGGCTGAACTGTCGTGACCTCCCTTACTGAGAAGAACTTCCTCCATCTCCCCCAACTCTGTTGGACCTCGCACACTTGGGGATAACAAAGTCATCGAGTCAGTGTGGATGGAGGAAGGTGAGGAGCATGGGGAGAGAGACCAACATCAGTGCTTTACATGGAAATCAGTTCACACCTAAAAATTTATCAGGGAGCTGGGGATCATGTGTGTGTTTGTGTGTGTGTGTGTGTGTGTGTGTGTGTGTGAGAGAGAGAGAGAGAGAGAGAGAGAGAGAGAGAGAGAGACAGACAGACAGACAGATAGACAGAGACAGAGAGACAGAGACAGAGAGACAGAGTTAGTTCATGGGCGTGTGGGTGCTCATGTCTGAGTGCCAACCGGAAGGCAGCCTTGGGTATCATTCCTCAGGATCCATCCACTTTGTTTTTCAGACAGGGTCTCTCACTGGCTTATCCATGTCTGGGCTGGCTGGCTAGTGAGCCCAGGAATCCACGCTGCTATGTAGCTTTTCACATGAGTTCTAGGGACCCCACTCCAGACCTCACACATGCATAAGAAACAGTTCACTGACTGCACTGTCTCTTCAGCCCCTGGTCGAGGACTCTGAATGAGACTCCAGTACAAAATATAAAAGAGGGCCTACAAGATGGCTCTGCTGGTAGAAAGCCAGAACCCATTCCTGAAGACAACTTCTGATACACACATGCACCCCCCCCCGACTAAGAGTAAAAATAAAATTAAAAATAGTGGATAGTTGATAACAATGTATATAGCTCAGTAGTAGTTTCGCTGAGCAGGTTTAACCCCCAGTACCTTAAAACAGTGTTTGGATCACCTGAAAGGTGAAAAGTAAGAATGAGCCATCAGACCAATGCAGTCAGCTTTAACCTCTGCAAGGGGACAGAATTCCTCCGGCTGGACATGAGTAGCTACGGCTGTAAACACCGGCTTCTGACTAGAGGACCGGCTCTGTTTGATTAAATTTTTCCTTTGTTTGTTTCCTAAGCTAGGATCTTGCTATGTAGTCCAGGCTGGTCTCCAGCTCTTCAGGCCCCTGTGGCCACCACACCCAGCTAGAGCATCACCTTAAAAGACATACTTGATGTGGGAATGTGGTTTTAACATGTGGGGCATTTGAAAACTGAGCTAATTAATTGCAGGTTTATTGTAGGACACAGTTGCCAAATGTCAGTCAGTAGTCTCCACTTCCACCACCCTTGTATCAGGACTGTGGTTTGAACTCAGAGCCTTGAACATGCTTTACACTCAGACTTCCTTACTGGTGGACTCCAGGCATGTGCTCTACCACTGAGGTGCATCCTCAGCCCTCTCTTTATTTTGAGACACCATGTCAGTAAGTTGCTCGGGCTGGCCTTGAATTCACTCCGTAGCCCAGGTATGCTGAGCTTTGCATTCTGCTGCCTCGGTTTCTGGAGTACCTGGGATGGTATCTTTTCACTGTACCTGGCTAGTTCTTTCTCTTTGTTTGCAGGGAGCATCTGGTTAAATTCATTTAGCTCAACACATACACACTTGGCGCTTTGGTCACAAATGTCATCTGGCCAAGGGGGCTTCTGAGTCTGCCCACACTCTCTGGTCAGGAGTCTAATTCACACCAAAAGCTAAAGTCCTTTGAGAGACAGTGTTGCTCAGGAAGCAAAGCAAAGGGCTACCAGGACCCAGCTTAGGTCTTGCAGTCTCAGAGCCTCACACTGGTTCTGCCACACACCCACACCAGCCATGAGACCTCTGTTAAATTATTTAATCTTCGTATTTGCCATGGCTCCCCCACCCACAGAATGTAGATAATTATAGTGCCTATCTCCCAGAACTTCTGATAATTTGATGAGATCATGCACTCAGAATATTTAGCACAAGGCCTGGTACAGAGTCAGAACTAGCAATGTTATTAGTACCATTAGGTGGAAAGAAAAACATCATTGAGATGTCAATATACTACAAGGCCACCACCATAGAGCAGAGCTGGTGGTGCTGGTGTTGGCTAGTCTGTGTTTGGTGAGTGTGCATGCTCCCCCTGTGAGCCAGGGCTGAAATTGGATTCTACCATTAGCATGTCTAAGTGGAGCTGATTTTCCTAACATCTGTTCTCTTTAGATTCCTTATCTTCTTCCAGGGCCTGTTCACTCTACCCTGGGGCAGAGGCTTGTTAATTAGTTAAACAGAATGAATCTGCCCTGTCACCAAAAACTGTGTCCTCCAGAAACCCCTTCAGGAGGACCTCCACTTGCCTCATTTTATTCTTTCTTGTCCCTGCCACGAGCACCAGATGAACCTGACATCCACAGTCACATGGTCCTTATATGAAGAAGGTGTTCCTCAGGCTGTGTAAGATGCTCCTTGCCTACAGGAGAGGCTTGTGGGGCTAAAAAGGGCACTGGGGTGTGAGAACGGCAGGGGACTGTAGCCCCAGCCTCTGGGCTTCATGACAGTTCCTTAGGAATGGCATCTGGTCCTCCCAGCCTAGGCCTGCCGTCTGTACGAGTTGCCTCAAGTTGGGGTAAGAAACCCAACCCTCAGATAAGAGGTTGTTCTGCCAGGGCAGCATCAGGCTCTGTCCCAGCACCTCCCTGAGACACCGGTTGGGCCATCAGAACCTCATTGCCGAGGTTGCATCATATGGACTGATTTGTCACTTGGAAGTGATTCCACTCCCGATAAGGGTGGGGTGGGAAGTGGGCAGGAGTTTAGAGGTCAGGCCAACTCGGATGCTCCTCTGGTTGGGTCCCTGGGACACTTGTTTCTGCTCCTTTGTGTTCTGGTTTCCTTGTCTTCCAGGGTCATCTATGTGAAATCCCAGGAGTAACACCTGAATAATATGTGGGGTCCAGGCCGGAGAGAGGAAAGAGCCGAGCTGGGCCAAAGGTTGAGTGGATGCAATTCTAATACTCCCAGTCTGCATTGCAATGTGTATAAGGCATAGTGCTGATGGACAGAAAGGGGTTAATAATGCACAGTTCCTGGACCAGGGATGTAGCTCAGTTGATAGAGTGTTTACCTAACAGGTACAAGGCCCCAGTTTGAGTCCCAGCATCACATAAACCAGATGGAGTAGGGCAAGGTTGTGATTCCAGCACCTTGGAGACAGAGGCAGGAGGAGGTCCAGAAGGTCAAGATCATCCTTGGCTACATAGTGAGTTTGAGGCCAGCCTGGTTAAGAGGCCTTGGATATATATGTATTCAAAGTGTACTCCCCCTACCACATACACACACAACACACACATATATGAGATGTTTCAAGAAAGAGGCAAGAAAAATTAAATTTAGGCGTGTGCATTTTCAGGGAGAGAGATCTGAACAATTCTGGGAAGGGACAGGTTGGGATAATGGGAGCAACCAGGGAAGCTTCATCTGCAACGGATGTTGAATTCTGAGAACTGGAGATGAGCAAAGGCACTTTAGGATTAAGGAACAGTTTGGGCCGGCATGGTGATGCATGTGAGTAATCTCTGCTCTTAGGAGGAGGATCAGGAGTTTAAGGTTATCCTCATCTATAGAGTGAGCCAGCCTGGGCTACACAAGACTCTATTTAAAAAAAAAAAAAAAACTGCAAGGAAAGGAAGAAACAGAGAGAGAGAGAGCGGGAAAACGAAAGATGAGAGGCTTGAGATGCCTGGAGGAGGAAGATGCTCGCTAAGGAGCCTGATTTAGCCAGGTATGCACAAAGAGAAGAGAGTCTGAAGGGTAGGTAGAGTCTGCCGTGTTACACCAGTCCCCGGGCTGTAGGTGGATTTGGCGTGGTGGAGGAACACAGGAGAAGAGTTAGGGACCGAGGAAAAGAGACAAATGCAAAGGGGAATCTTGCTTGAATGCCAGCTCTTGTAGGGACTGGCCCAACCTGTCTCCAGCCTATCGCCCTGTGCATGAATAGACCCATGGCAGCCTCGCCTTGCAAGAGCCCAGGGAGGGAATGAGGATTGAGAAATCAAAGATATACTGGGAACGGTCTATATACCTTCTCTTTCCAGAACCCCAGGGGTGGGTGACAAGATCTGGGGGTGAGTCAGTAGGGTGGGAACCCCACTCGCTCTCATAGCCACCTCCTTGCTAATAAAAAGGGCCACCGGTGAGGCCCCGCCTCAGAGCTCCCCAAACCTGACACCATGAAGATCCCAATTCTTCCCGCTGTGGCTCTCCTCTCTCTTCTGGCATTGCATACCGCCCAGGGAGCTGCCCTGGGGGGCGCCGAGGTGAGCACACACCTGCATTGGCCGTTCGCAGACCTATTACCCAGCTCTCCTTTGGTGCTTCCCGCCCATTGCTGGAGAAGTGACTCTTATTTGTTAAAAGTGCCCCTAGAGCTTTCAAAAGCCTAGGTTTTTTTCAAAAAGCCTGGGTTCTGAGCGGGGAGGGAGGAAGCAGGGGAGCATGGGGATGTAGCTTGGTGCGAAGCGGGGCGGCGCAGAGTGGAGCAAATCTGGGATGACCTTCAGGGACTGGGATGCTTCCACATCTGGAAAGAACAGTAACGGGAGAGGGCGGAGGTGAGCTGGGGTGGGCTGTTGGGATCCTCCAATCCAGTCTTCCTTTCCAGCCTTCAGAGTAGCTTCCTAATGAAGGGAGGTTCCCTGCTGGCCTAGACTCCTTATAATTGGGTCCCCAAACAGAGAAGACCCCTGGAGTACCTCTGCCTCTGTCTTATCTTTAGGGAGGGAAGAATGTCCTCTAAGCCAAGGCGCTTGGTCTCAACTGGGTTTGAGCAAGTAGCCTCAGAGAAAGCGGGATCTGTTTGATCTCAGGGATCTGTTTGATCTCAAAAGAGCTGGGGATTTGGCAGATCTGTGAGGATTGAATCCCTATAACATCAGGCTGTGGCTGAGTGGACAGCATGAACCCACAGCGGCTGGAGCCTTATACTTTTTTATGAGTAACTGGACATTTGTGCTTATTTATGTATTCTTACTTACTAAGAATTAGCTGGGCATGGTGGAGCACAGTTGTGACCCCAGAAACTTAGGAGGCTGACGCAGGAAGGACAGGGCTTTGAGGGTCATTTGGGCTACATAGTTACACACACACACACACACACACACACACACACACACACACACACACGTTTTAACTAAGTTACTGGTTTTAATTAAGAGCGTATGTATGTATGTATCTGCGCATGCGCATGACCAGACCATGGCCAGACTGTCTTACTCCTGGAGCTGGAGTCATGGGTAGTTATGAGGCACCTAAGGCAGGTGCTGGGGACCAAACCAGGGTTCTCTATAGGAGCAGTAGATGTTCTTAACCTCTGAACCATCCCTTCAGGCCTTTCCTAACTGAGCTTAATTCAATTTTAAAGCAACTATGCCAAACTTCTTAGCTCTGTGCATTGGGATCTTGCCCAGAGGGACACATAAGCATTTGTGACCCTATCATGGCAAGGGAGTCAGAAACAGAGGTCTTTAGGGAAACAGAGGAGAAGACCCAGCGCATGAGAACAGGCAGCTCACCGCAGGGGCTTGCTCTCCACCCAGCCAGGCCAACCGGCACGAGTGTTTTGGCACACAGAAAATCAACTGACAAACAGTATTAGCTGGTTTTGTTAGCTGGGGTTCTTTCTCCACCCACTATCGGCAACTGGATCAGAATGTGGCTAGCACTGGGGCCCCAGGGGAGACAATGGGAGGTGCCTCTTGGGGACCAGCTTACAGAGGAGAAAGAAGACAGGGTGATGTCAGTGAGGGATGTCAGGGAGAAGGACTGCCATTCACATGGCCATTGTCTTGTTTCTGTGGTCTCTTCAGGAAGAAACTACTGTCGGTAACTACGCTGCAGGACCAGAGGTAAACCCTGATTTCCCACAGTCTCCGTGTACATTCCCACCTCCATCTTCTCCTGTGACTTCCTTAACACCCTGCTTTTTTGCCTAGGGCTTTTACAGCCAGTTCCTGAACCTTGACAAGCTACAGTCTGTGAGTATGGCTCCCTAGCGTAGCACCCACAGCCTGCCCACTTCACAGAGGAGACAGCTTGCGAAGTTCCTGGGCCTGTCTTCCTTTTCCAGAGGGCTGGGCAAAGCATGGGTGGCCTCTGAAACTGACCAGCTTCTGGCCTCTCTGTCTCTCTGTCTCTCTTCCCTCACAGGCCTTTAAGTCTGAAAATATTCTGAACTGGCACGCCATTGCTGAAGTAAGTGCTTAGGCTGTATGTGAGGGCCAGGAATGATGAAGCATGTCTGTAATTCCAGCACTCCAGTACCTGGGTGGAAAGACTGTGAATTCAAGGCCAGCCTGGGGTACAGAGTTAAGGTCTTGACTTGAAACCAACCAACCAACCACATTTTATTTTGGTCCTTGCAACCCTCTTGAAGAAACGTGTTTACCCAAACCAAGAAAGTTGAGTAAGAGGCACAACCAGACATAGATCTGTGGCTCTGTGGCTCCTTGGAAACATCTTTGTTTTTTTTAAGCCCTAAAGTCTTCATCTGAGATGTGAGGATAGAGAATGCTCACCTGAAGAGGTGACGGTAGTGCCTGAAGGAAATCATGTTTGCACAGTCACTAATTCCAAATAGACAGAGTGAGGCTTCTTGGATGTGGATTCTAACTGTGATATAAAGCAATCTAATAGTTCTGTAAGCACACTAGTGTGTGCTTCCTGCTCACCCAACGGGTGTGCACTGATTCCCACTATTTCAGTGAGTGTTTACTGATTCTTGCTCATTCACCAAGTAATTACTGATGCCTGCTCACCTCATGTCACTCTCTCCTTCCAGATATTCAAAAACGCAATGCCTTTCATTAACTGGGAGGCCTTCCCTAAGGTAAGCGTGGGAACCATGTTAAGGAAGTTAAGGACAATGGGGTGAGGATCGAGGCGGAGGGTTTGTGAGGGAGTGTGGGAACACCGAGGGAAGGAGGAATCTTTCCCATAGCTCAGAACCTTTCAGCTACTATGTTTAGAAGACAATGGAAAGTCAGACCAGGCTAAGGGGTTTGGTTTTTTTCTCCACCAAAGCCCCACCCATTCTGGCTTTGTTATGGGGGCTCCAACCCCAGAGGGAGGGTCCCCAATCTGACAATCACCCCTTGCCCTTCAGGTGAAAGGACTAAGAAATGCTGTCCCCGATGCCCAGTGATCGTTCTCTTTAAGACCTAGGACCTAGGCTGAGCCCACGACCAGGGATCTGATGTCCATGCTACCGCAAACCTCCCTGGCTCAGCACCTACAATAAAGTGTTTTCCACCAATCAAGTGGCTCCTGAATCTGTGTTTCTGTTCTTATCGTACTAGGCTCTGGAGGAGAATTAAGGCTGGTAGGGGAACCCTGAAGTTCTGAGAGAATCGATTGTAAGTGGGCGATGGGAGGAAATGGGAAAGACGCCATCTTGCACAGTGAGCTAATCCCCTAAATCAGGTTTCTAGAATTTATTCAAGAGTTATTTGCCAACTTGAGATGAGGGATAAACCAGATTTACCTGTCTTAAGAATAACTAATGGGAACATTGGCCAGGTGAAGGAATCAGGCAGTGTTAGGTATGAGAAACGGTGGTTAGAGATTTGACCTGCTGCGTCAGATTCCCAGGCTCTTCATAGGATGCCTGTTCAGGGAACGGTGCATTAGCCTCACCCATGGGTGAAGTTTTTGACTCTTTGACCAAAAGACATCTGTGAAGGAGGTCTGAGTGAAGAGGTTGGTGGCTTCAGTTGCTTTGAGCTGGATAAGAATCTCCAGATTCTTAAACAACTTGTTATTCCCAAGACAACCATGAGTTAGCGGTACAGCCGCTAAGCTGGTATGTGGGTGCAGAAGGGAGAAGGTAGTTAGGGAGATACCACTGTATTATTGTTTAGCCAAGTGACTTCTAGAATTAGTGAAAGTTAGTAACCCAAGCCAGCTAGAAGCTGGAGGGGGGATTCACGTTTTACAGAAGAATTTAAAAAGTCAGGGTGATGTGTGTGTGTGGTCCAGAGAGTGACCTTGGTGTTCTGCACCATGGCTCCCAGCTTATCTTTTGAGTCCGGATCTCTCACTGAACTCAGAGTTCATCAAGCCAGCAGACTCATGAACTCTCAGGATGTGCCTGTCCTTCCTTACACACCGCTAACACTAGAGTTACAGAAATGCACGGCCTTCAACTCACATCCCCAGGATTGTGTGGCAGGCACCTAGAGACTGAACTGTCTCCCCAGCCCTTGGGGTTTTAAACTTGAACTCGGGAAGGGTGTGGGGGTGCAAGACTTTAGTCCCAGCCTTCAAGGAGCAGAGGCAGATGAATCTCTATGAGTTGGAGGCCAGATTGAGCCTTGTCTCAAGAAAGAAAGAAAGAAAGAGAAGAAGAGAAACATAACTTTCACTCGGAAGGGAGAATGGCTTAAAGAGAAAACAATTTGTTATTTTCATTGTGGGGACATGGTTCCCAAAGCAAATGTCAAGAGACCCTTTGCGCCTTGGTGTTGTCTACTGACAGCCTTGGATGTGGTGAAGATATATGAACTCAAACTTTCTCCCTGACCTATGACACCACCCCACCTACCTTCTGAAAATCGAAATGCTTTTGTGACAGTTTAGATAACAGAGCTGTCCGGAACCTGAGGTTCAGGATCAGTGTAAATCCTGTGGCCCGTTTGAAATCTCTTCCTGTCCATGCCCTCTGCCGTCGATTAGAAAAGTTGTAAATAAGGAGAACTAGTGATGTGGCCGGGGTTCTCTGAGCTCGTGTGTGTGTCAGTGACATGAGTGAATGGACAAACAAGAGGGCTGACGCTTAGTCTGTGGGGCGGTGTAAGGAAATAAGCATCAAGAATTCTCTTGTACATGGCTTGGCACACAGATGACACTTTATTATTTGCTCTCTCTTGCTCCCACATTCAGCCAGAGAACTTACCCACATCTGGCATCTGTGTGTCCTTCTACCAATCTAGCGTGCATTTGTGCATCCATTTATCTGTTTACGTGTCTACCCATATATCTATCATCCATCCATGTACCTATGCTTCTGTGAATATTCATGCATCTATCTATCATCTGTGCATCTAACCACACATGCATCTGTCCCTGATCCATTGATTCATCCATACATCCACTGATAAAATTTGGTACCTGTTTTCAAGGTGAATATAGATGAATTTAGTAACATGTACATGAGTGGGAAGTCAGAAGATCTAACACATGTACATAGTAGGGAACCAGACTGACCCAAGGCTTTCTTAGAGGTCCTGATGGAAAGACAAAAGGATCTTCCATCCTTGTCCAGGAATGAACTTGACAAGGCCTGTCTGCTGGTGGAGCCAGTGTCTCCTAAGAGTCAAAGTTGTGGCTTCTGAGGACCTGACCCTTTCCCTTGGGCTATGGTTATCAGACCTTAGGCCACTGTATCTGAAGTATCCTGTGTTCTCTTTGATAACATGTCTGATTTAGCTCTCTGCTGGTTGGTGTGTCCCCCCGCCCTGAAAATGGTACAGAGATGCTGTATTTATTAATAAAGTCTCTTGGATCATGCAGGACCTCCTGACCCCAGCTTTTATCTGCTCCATCTTCTTTCTTCTCTTCCTTGGCACCTCCCCATCAACACCCCATCACTGAAGAACATCTTCCTGGTCCAGGTCACACATGTTTAAACACCTCCTTTTGGTTAAGTAACAATCATACAAAAACTAGAAAGCTATAAATGGAATCATCGTTACAGAATAAAAAAATTAAGATCTGTCAATACAACACAAACAAGCGAGTACTTAAAAGTATGAAAAAGTGACAATGTCTTTAAAAGACATTATTGAGTGACTAGGTTTGAAAGGGGGAGGAAGGAGGTATTAAAAGGATGTCAATCAACCCAACTCAGAAACCACAGAAGTAAAAATGACTTTATTTGGGGGTCTTAGGAACTGCACTTAGGAGACAGACACTTGTTCAGTCTCAACCATTCTTCCAAGGATGGAGGCAAAGTGGAAACTCATACGTGAGAAGGAACGAGGAGATACATGGCTGATGTGCGATAACAAAGATCTGGACATGATGGCGTGTGCCTCAAGTCCCAGTACTTGAGAGATGGAGCAGTGAGGAGGATTAGGCCAAGGTCTCACTGCAGAAGGAATTCAAGGTGGGCCCAAGCTCCATGGTACCCAGTCTCAAACAAAGCAAACAAGCCTAAAATCATCACACACACACACACACACACACACACACACACACACACACACACAGAGAGAGAGAGAGAGAGAGAGAGAGAGAGAGAGAGGCATTTGATATGTATCTTGAGCTTCTGTGCACAATACAGCTGTTTGATGATCAATGTCATTCTGCATATCTGTGGGGCAATATTGGAAGTGACCAAAGTTGACACTCCAGGCAGCAGCAGGGATTGTGTAGGCGTCTTGCCGATTGTAGCAAGCTATTTCATAAGCCACCAGGTCACAAATAACAAGGAAACTTACTAGTTAGGAAAGCTCCATAGGTTTGTTTCCAACTAGCTCTTATAACCCATTTCTGTTCATCCATATGCTGCCATGTGGTGTTAACTCTTTCATCTCGTATCTCCTGTTTCTTCCCCATGTCAGGCTGGTGACTCCTCTCTTCTTCCCAGAGTTCTCTTTGCCCGGAAGTCCCGCCTATACCTCTTGCTTAGTTATTGGCCTTTTACTTTTTATCACACCAATCACAGCAATGCATCTTCACACAGTGTACAGAGATCTCACGATACCCAATGCTTCACCCCATTCTGATAGGCTCCCATAGGCTGAGAGTCGTGATCACACAGGAGAGTCACTGTGCCCACCACACACTGTGCCCATCACACATGAGAGTCACTGTGCCCATCACACACACACATGAGAGTCACTGTGCTCAAGCAGTTTAAAGACTTATGGTCCCAATGTCCAAAGATTCCAAGTTTGACACTCAGTGTGAAACCAAATCTGCTATTGAATTCTTCAGGCAGCAGTTGGCCTCTGGAGCATCCCAACATAGCAAGTGAGGTCACTGGCCTCCTAAAACTGCACATAAAAAATAATTATGATGTAGGAAAAGGAGGTTATTCATGTAGCTGTACTGAGAAGGACTTGAAGCATCCCCAGGCACGTCTTCAATGAGCAAACAAAAGCTTTGTGGCTGTACCAAGAAGGAGTAGATGGGATCTAGGCAGTGGTATGAAGAGTTCAGAAGCCTTTGTCAAGCTGTTGTTTCTTGGCTATGACTTTGGGCCGGCCACATGGAGCTTTTTTGCAAAGGGGAAAGTTCTTCCCCTACTGCCTTAGGGTAGCCCTGACTCATCATGAGATATTTATCCATCAGATCTTTTGTTCCTGGATCTCAAGATGACTGCAAGGCTTAGTGATTCAGAGAGAATTACTGGTGGGAAAAATAGGCTGGGACTAGTCCTTCTAGGTTGAAGGTGATGAGTAGAGGAGTCTCGATGGTCTTCTAGTGGGGACAGGACATTAGTTTTTGTTGGTTTTGTGAGGAATAATATATATGAATGCGCGCACGTGTATGTGGAAGTGCAAGAGGCATGTATTCATGGCTGCTCGGGGAGAATTTCAAGTGCCTGGCCCTGCCATTTTCCATCTTTCCTTTAAGACAGTGTCTTCCTGAACTGGAGCTAGGCCAGCAGCCACAAGTCCATATGAGCCCCTGTTTCTATCCCACACAATGCTGGGTTTATAGGTACACCCGAGGCCAGATCCAGCTTTTCTTTTTAAAGTTTATTTTGTGTGCATTGGTGTGAAGGTGTTAGATTCCTGGAACTGGAGTTACAGATGGTTGTGAGCTGCCATGTGGGTGCTGGGAATTGAACCTGGGTCCTCTGGGAGAACAGCCAGTGCTCTTAATCCCTGAGCCATCTGTTCAGTCCCCAGATCCAGCTTTTTACACGAGTGGTGGGATCTGAATTCAGGTCCTCAGGCTTATGTAGCAATCATGATCCATCTCTGTGGGTGACAGCCTGCTGGAGAGTGAGCGGTTCAGTGCTTGTCAACCTGACTCAATCTTGAGCCATGTGTGAAAAGAGAATTTGAGTTGAGAAGATGCCTCCGTCACACGGCCAGTGAGACACTGCCTTCATTGATGATTGACGTGGGAAAGCCCAGTCCACTGTGTGGGCATCTCTCATAGGTGCCATGAGAAGTAAGCCAGTCAGCAGTCCTCCTCCACAGTCTCTGTTTTAGCTCCTCCAGGTTCCTATCTTTGGTTCTTGTCACACCTCCCCTGATGGCGAACTGTGTCCTGTAAACCAAACAAACCCTTTCTTCCCCAAGTCACTTTTGGTCATGACATTTTAATTATAGCGATAGGAAGCAAACTAAGACAGCTGGCTGTGATGTCTCTGAGAATCTCAACCTGGGTCCTCTACAAGAGCAGCCAGAGCTCTTAAGCACTAAGACAACTCTCCAACTGACCCCCCCTTTTGCAGTTCAGGTGCTTGAACCCAGGGCCATATGCATGCCAGGCAAACACTCTACCACTGAGCAGCATCTCAGGCCTAAACATGACTCAAATTACTACCATGACTGTGCTCACACTTGAGAAATATCTGATTGAAGGCTTGAGGTCACCAAGGAGTGCAGAAGCTCAGTCCCTGAACCCACCATACATCTGCAGGTCCATTCAGAGCAGGCAGCAAACACACCCTCAGAGTCCCTGCTATATTAGGACAAGTAGCAACAGATTCCCTGGGAACTTGCAAGAAAATTAATTTCTTTGGCCCCATCCCAGCTCTACAAAGTTTGAAACTCAGGGTGGGGCCCAGAAATCTGTTTTAGCAAGTCCTCCTGATGAGTGTACACTGAAGCTTGAAGCCAGAAAAGGAAGGTTAAGAGAAAGATCCACCAGATGTTCAGGATGGTAGTTATGTACTAGGAGATTTCCCCACATAGCTGTGCACCATGTGTGTGCAATTCCTGTGGTAGCAAGAAGAAGGCACTAAATCCCCTAGAACTAGAGTTACAGATGGGTTTGAGTCACCTTATGGGTTCCAGGAACCAAACGCTGGTCCTCTGCAAGAGCAGCCAGGGCTTTTAACTGCCAAGTCATCTCTCCAGCCCCCTGACCTGTTTTTTCTTTTTCTCTGTTTTTCTAAATTTTTACTGTATGTTTCCCAAATAGCAGAATTCTGAATCCAAAAGCTGTACTTCCAAAGACGTAGTTTGTGTGTGTGTGTGTGTGTGTGTGTGTATGTGTGTGTGTGTAGCTTGTGTGTGTGTTTGAGACAGGGTTTCTCTGTACAGCTGTGGCTGCCTTGGCACTTGCTCTGCAGAGCAGGCTGACCTTGAACTCAGAGATTCACCTGCCTCTGCCTGAGTGCTGGGATTAAAGGCATGTATCGTCACTACTGTCTCTTGAGACATAGCTCTTAACATAAAGTAGGTCACTTACAGTTCCAAGACACAGAGCCTAACCTAATCACTGACAACGCTTGAATGGACCTTGGCAAAAGTAATGAAAAGCTCAGACATCCTAGGGGTAGTATATCCTGTCACAATGAAAACATAAAAACACTTAAAAAGAAGAAGAAAGAAAGGAAACCCCCAAAGACTTGTTACGGAGTTCCCAGCCCCCGTATGGTGGCTCACAACCATCTGTAATTCCACTTCTGGAAGACCCTAACCCCTCTGTAGATACAGCACTTCCATGCTACACAGACATTCATGCAGGCAAAACACCTATACACATAAAATAAAAATAAAGCAAATCTTAAAAGCAAAAATCCCCAGTTCATACCTCAACAGAAGCCAGTTTTTCTGGGACCTGTTTCCTATAGGACCTCAGCTTCTTCTGGCTCATGAGCTCAGACTCATGAATCTAAAGTCCTCCCTAAAACTCACTCTCTGTAGTCTGTACATTTTCCTTTTCAAATTATGGGACAAAAACCAAGAAGCCACTAACTCTGGAAGTTTCTTAAGTCACTGTGGCTCCCCAACTCCCAAGTTCAGGCCTACCTGAGGCTTCTGCAGAACTTAAAGACACCCCCAAATTTTCTGTATCACACCAATGTGGTGCCCTTTGTACTTTGCATCCCAGTTCACTGTCCTGCAGGTCTTGGGGAGAGTGAGTGAGGAGGTGAGGCAGAAGAATGGCTACAGAAGGAGGAACCCCATCAGTAGGGAACCAGAGAGAAAGTCCAGCTGGGCTGAGGTTATCAGTCCCTACTTGGGAGCTCTTACTGCAGGCCAGACACTGATGTTCATACATCTTGATGGGGGAGCATCTTGCCTCTTATTGAGAGCTCATTTCTAACCCTGGTTCATGATCAAATTATCCTGCCACAGGAGTTTTCAAGCAGCAGGCACCGTGATAGCGTGTTAGCTCTGCCTGTGTCTGCAAATGGGAGTAATTCCTCCCACAAGCCCCCTGAATGAGCAGAACATGTGCGAGATTAGAAGCAAAGATTTCATTTCCTGGCGGGTCCATGACAGATGCCAGTGGAAATCAGGGTCTGCTGGGCAGCAAAGGATGTAACTGTCCTCGCAGGCATGAGTGTGTTTTTAAGAGGAATGCCTGTGTCCTTCCCTTCAGCTATCAAACTGCTGGAACGATGGTCCCCAAGAAGCTGCAATTTTCCCCAAGAACAACCTCATGCTAGAAGAGAGGAAAGGCTGATGCCTGTGCAGCCGCAGGAAGAGCTTGTCCTTTAAAGAGAGACTCATGGACTTCTAACAACTTGTCAGCACACTTTGCAAAGAGACTGGGGGTGGGTCAATGGCATGCCAGTTCTGGGCAAGACCACAGTTTGGCCAGGACAGCTTAGGTTTACCTAACCCTGACCCTCTACTTAAATCCTGCCCTCATATTACCGCAAAGATGGACTGGGTTGGAGGATCACACTGAGCCTCTTTAGTTTTTCTTCCTCCCAATGTGGTCACATTGAATAAATCTTTTTCCATGGTTCACTGCTATTTCTCTTCTTAGGTGGTGTGGCTGGGTCCAGCTTGTTAGGGCTGCTAAGGGCCTGGACTCTAACCTGTCTGGGTGACATAGAGAGGTTCCAGTTTCTTGTGTCTTAGGATAGGAGAAGGAAAAATAAAAATGATAAACTGATGTCACGGAAGATTTACTGATGAACTTACTTAAGCAATATTAAGTTAAGGGCTGGAGAGATGGCTCAGTGATTAAGAGGACTGGCTGCTCTTGCAGAGGACCCGGGTTCAGTTCCCAGCATTTTATAACCATATGTAACTCCAGTTTCAGAGATCTGACGCCCTCTTATGGCCTCCACAGGAACTGCATGCATGTGTTGCGCATACAGATATGTTTTCTACCCCTGCACATCAAATAATAATAATAGCAACAAGAAATAAAAAAAAAAACCCTGCTTAATTATCCAAATTGTAACTTGAGGTTGGGACTTAATGAGCCACTTGCAGACGCCTATATAAAGTGTAACAACTTTCTATTATGGGTGATTCCTCCTTGGGTGTTAGCCAGAACCAGTTGGATGCTATTATTAAGGAATTATTTCCTTGTTAATTTCTGTGTGCTTGGAATGATTTCTCACTGGAGGGCCTAACCTGCCGCCACAAAGGAATCAGAGAGAGAGATGTGTATCACAGAAGAAGCAGGAAAGATTTGTTAGAATTGGATGCACCTCCAGGGAGAAAGCCCAGCAGAGCAGAAAGTGTAGAAACTCAAAGGTAAAAGATAGAGCTGTAGTTTCACACCTTGAAGGCTGCCTGACTCGCTTGCAGGGCCCAGGGTTCTTGATTACTATCTGTCCATTGCACATAGCTCTATAAACAGCATAGCACACCCTCTGTCTGATTAGCTGCCCGAGTCTTCAGAGTAGTCTATGATCTAGTGTTACAAAAAGCTGAAGGTTCTGCAGAAGTTTTGTTAAAATTTAATGTGTGTATGTGTATGTGTGTGTGTGTGTGTGTGTGTGTGTGTGTGTGTGTGTGGTAGTGGTGGTGGAGCCAGACCCTCTAGCCCCCATTCCCTATTTTATTCTACCACACAGTGGCCCTCAAGCCCATGTTCAGGGGCCCTGATAAGGGGTTTAAGATTCAGTAGAGGGTAAGAGGTATAACTAAGTGGTCATGGCCAAGGTGTTATCCTGCTCATTATTGACCCTTTTTCCTCTTGTGTGGTTATATATTGTGCATCAAATAAAGTTTGCCTGAAGATCAGAGGACAGAGCCAGTAACAGAGTTAGCCATAGAGGTCAGGGAGTGGTAGCACATGCCTTTAATACTTCTTGGCTTTCAAGAGGCAGAGATCTGTCTGGATCTCTGTGAGTTCAAGGCCACACTGGGCTACATGAGATTGATCCAGTCCAGGAGAGAAGCAAGAGTCCGGCTGTGTTGGCACACACCTTTAATCCCAGTACTTGGGATCCCAAGCTTCTGCACCCGGGTACTTGAAAGTACACATGCCTTTAATCCCAACACTAGGAAGGTTGAAACAGGAAGTGATATGGCTGGGCAGAGAAAGGAATATTGCAGAGAGTAAACTTAGCTCAAGAAATGCCATTTTGTATTCTAGTAGTCATAGAGATAAAATAGAGTTCAGTTCCACATTCCTGGCAGGGGCTTGCCCAGTTCTAGGAGAGAATGAGCTGGACACCTGGATGATCCAGGTGGGGTCCAGGACTAAAAGGAGTCTTCCATTTTAGAGAACTATGCAGAACTAAAGCAGACAGAGCCCTGAGAAAGAGTCCCTCACCCAGTTCCCAGAGACCATAGCTAGAAACTGCTGGTCACAGAGGGGCAGCATGACCTAAGTTCCAACTGCAGAATCCATACCACCCTGGCCCTGCCATCTGACCACCAAATGCTCTAGTCAAAATACACCACCATCATTCCTGGGCCCAGATTTAAGATTAGCTGTCAGCACACAGCCTTGCACTAACTAGAGTAACCGCAAATTGTGGATTTTCCCTTTAAAAGTGGCTGTTAAGCTCCCCTCGGGAGCCCCTCCTGATGTTGCTATGGCAAGAGCTGGACTGGATTCCCTGCCATGGCTTGTATTTACATCAATAAACCTTGCTGTTGCATTCTGCTACATCCTTGTCTCTGGTGGTCTCTCCGGGGTCGTGACTTTGGGCATAACAATATAAGGCAGGAGACAGGAGATGACCCTTTCTATTTCAGCCTGCATTTGCTTTGGCTTCACTCCCCATTCAGTCTGAGGATTTATGGAGACAGACTTTTCTGTCTTGGCTGAGGAGTTGAAAGGTGATAAGTGGCTGTGGCTTGTTCCTCTGTTTCTCTGATTTTTTAGCATTTGCCCCAATATCTGGCTCTGGGTTTTTATTATAAGATCAATCATGACTCATGCAACTCTCTTGGATTTGATCTGTAAAGAAAGAATAGAAACAGCCAACTACACAAAGGTCTTCATTGCTCTAAGGCATTGGGGCTTGACTATGGACTAGGGAAGGGTGAGAAGCAAGTAATGTATACTGAGTGTACAAAATGAAGTGGTCACATCTGCTATGTGTCATGCATTGCTTCTTCTCATTGTGTGGCCCTTGACCAGCAGTGTCCCACCATTTCATAGTTGCTTGTTAGTTATGTGTCAGGCTACCCAGAGATAACCAATCAGAATGTGCACTTAACAAGGTGCCTTTGGGGGGCTCCTTTGCACAGTAGAATTTGAAAAGCAGGCCATAGCTGTTGTGGTAAGTGCTATGCAAAGGTCTTCAAGAAACCTGAGGAAGCACTTGGTGAGAAAGTACCAGAGCCTTAGAAAAAAAAACAGAGGTGAGATGAACCTAGAGGTGAGATGAACCTTTGAGCTTTATTTTGGAGGCCAGAAGAGGGCATCAGATCTCTTGGAACTGCCTGTTGGTAGGTAACCTTTGTACCTGACAGGTCCTATATTAAAAAGAAGTAAAGGGTAAAACAAAACCAAAAAAGGAGTGATATGTTGAAACTTATGTAGCATGTAAAGGGAAGAAACTGTCTGAGGACAGCTCTGTGGTGCTGGGTTTGCATCCAGGGTGTGGGACAATGTCAGTATCACAAAGCAATCTTGGTCAAGGCCATTGATCATTGTCTCTGTTGTGTCCAGAGTCCAGACCCTAAAAAGACCACCAAGAGCCCAGCTGATGCAACAGCAAAGAATCTCTTTATTGACAAGCTAGCTTTGGTCACTCTGTTCATCTGATACAGTGGTGGAGTTGGAGTGACTCCGAGTAGCATGAGGCAAGGATTTTTATTGGGAGGAGGACCCTAGGGGCTTCAGAGCTTTGGGGCTACAGTCCTAGATTGGTCTAAGCTCGGGCTAGGGATACCTGTCATAAATTCATTGGCTCCTGATGTGGATGTTGGGATCTAACCTTGGATCCTCTGAAGGTGCTGCTAACTAACTGTCTTTCCAGTCAAGACTCCTCTTGTAAGGACAGAAAAAGGGAGTAAGTGCTCCAAGGGAAAACTCAAGCCCATATGTGAAATTCCTGGCTTTTTCTCCACTTGGTCATGAAATCCTTTCTGGCATTAAACATTGTCAAAAGTTGCTTGCTACCTAGTGTAGTATTAGGAATGAGACTCAGAGCCAAATATCGGGGGAAGACTGAAATATCAGAGAGAGGAAGCACCACAGTCAATACTCACCCAGCTGTCTTGCAACTTCCTCAGCCTTGCTCCTGGTCACTTCTGTCAGTCGCTTCTATGTCTGCCTGGTTTTTACAAGCCCTTATATACCCTATCCCATCCAGATTAGGATTAAAGGCATGTAGCCTTGAACTAACAGACACAGAGGAAATTCTGTCTCTGGAATTGTGGGATTAAGGGTGTTGGTCACCACTCCCAGCTTTCCCTGTGCTGGGATTAAAGATGTGTGTGACTGACTCTCAGCTGTTTATCCTTGTACTCAAGGTTTAAGAATTTCCTGAGCTATTTGCCTAGGATTTGACTGTGGACTCTCTCCCCAGTATTCAGGTTTTATTAAATATGTAATATATATCCATATATCCTCTTTTCTGCCAAAAATAAAAAAAGTTATAACTAACATAGGAAAGACCATATACAATAGGTACAATAATTATATGCAATAACATACAAACAATAAATACATAAGAAATGTCCAGTTCATTAACAATTGACAGATTCGAAGAAAGTATTCCATTATTTATCCTATTTTGGTGAGTCCAAAGGATTTTACCTAGTCCACTTTGTATTTAACTTGTATTACTAACTAAAAACTATTTTGATGTCTCTTAAACTTACTTTAACTTTTCTTTTTTAAAACTGCCACTAGATAATTGTAACTATTAACTATCTCATCTTCAAATTCTTCAGAGACCCAAGAAGGAAATAATGTTAAGCAACTGCAATTTCCAAAAATGTAAGAAATGAAACAGCTGGCTGCCTGGACAGTCATCCAAAGTTCTTCTGTGTTGTTGAAGCGTCCATCTTCAGCCTATAGGCCTAGCATGTCTGACAGACTTCTCTGGGCAGCAGGATATTCTCAAAGACCTTCCTATCTTGTCTTGGCAAGGTTTGGCAATTCTTTTGTGTGTGTCTCCTGCTTGTCCATTTCGAATATCATATTGTCAGCAGTCAAGACAAGAGTACATTCTTGCCCAGTGGCTAACTTTTGTCACAGAGAAGGTCAATTCATATGGAGGAGTTTCCTTGATGTCCATAATCTTCTCTGAAGTGGATTGATGCTGCCAAGAGCAGATGCCCCATTGCCAAAAAAATAATAACCTATGTTTTTGAGATTTCTTAAATGCCATGTTCTGTGAATCCCTGAAGTGCTTGAGGAAGACCTGTTCATCTGAAATATATCTGATCTTGAAAACATATCTAATATAACTATAAGCTTGATTGTAATATCTAACTACTAACTTGCATTTCTTTACATCCTAATTAGTTGGTAATAATAACTTTCCTGGACTAGCAATTTGAATTCTATTATACAATACCTTGAACAAACAGGAATGTATGTACAGTGACAAAATTAAGCTCAACCTTATATCAATATACACAATTTGTATACAATATACAAAAAATCAAATCCAATGTAAAATATTTGAAGCTAGTAATTTCTCTTTTTTAAAAGTAGATTCAATAATCTACCCTTATATCCTATCATATCTGTATCCCTTTTTTTCCTTAAACAAGAACACTAAGTCTCATCTCTCTTGTTTAGCTTTTTTCTAACCATCACCAATAACAATTTTTAACCAATTACCCTAAACAATGACAATCATCAATAACCATTAAAAGACCAAAAACTATCCACCCCACCTCTTGGGATTGTGGATGTGGTGTTCTTAAATTTACTTCCTGCTGTCTGAGGAGTGACAGCATCTTTAGGGGATCCTGAAAAGTGTTATTGATTGTCAAGTCCTGAAATTTGTAGCTGTATCATTTGTTATCCAGTCTCTGAATAACAGGAACATGCACGGCTTATCTCAGGTCCTGGCTAGTGTAGTCTGTGAAGCTGGTTTATCCTAGCTAGCCACCTTGAAAATGTCCTGAGCAGTTTATAGTCCAAATCTGATCTTTGGTTGCTGTTTGTCAACCTGGTGGTTTTGTTATAATCCGTGTGATATCCTCCTTGTGGGGCCCCATCTTCCTTTTGGATACTTCTAGTTTACAATTAGGCATTGTCATAGATCACTGCAGAAAACTGATAAGAGACTAAAACCCAGTACAATATACAGAAAACTAATTCTATTTTTATTCAGAATAAGATTAGTGACAATAGAACTGTCCCTTCTTTTTAGGCATTCTTCTGTACCATATCAGGTGGCTCTTCTGATATGATACAGAGATTTTGCCTTTTCCTTTAACAGGTATGTTTGGGTTTAGAGAAGGAGAGAGCCACACTCCAACTCCAAAGCCAGCCTTAATTTACAATTTAACTAGGACTTCACTTTACCTTGTAATTAAAGACAGAGTTTAAGAAGAAAGATTTTTACCACATAGAGTATATTGGTACCAATAGATGCGATATTCTTTTGTTTCTGAATTTTTCTGGATAGCCTCTCTTCTGTTGTAGATGTCTACACACCCAAGGTCTTTTAACTTCCTGAAGATGGGTATTTCTGGCTTTCTGTAAAGATACAAACAAAAACCTGCTCCAACCCTTTATCTTTTCTTACAACATGTAAGAATTATAATATGGGTAGATGAGCCATCAGTTCTTATTTTCATGAAGTTTCTCTGGTTCAAATCGAGTCTTTATCAATTTTGATGGTACTTATAACTTTTCTTCACCTGTGGAAACAAAAGCAAAATCTCTTCCATAGCACATAGCCTGGCTTCCATTCTGCAGTCAGTACATCTTTGAAACAGACGGGCTGATTTAGCTCATCCGTTTTTTGTTTTTTTTTTTCTTTCTATAGTCCAATGCCTTTCAGCTGCTGTTGTTCCTTTCACATTAGCATTGAGAAAATTCAAAGTTAATAACACTATTTCTAGGGGTCTTTGTTACTCCTTTCTGTTTATTTAGCATCTTCTTTAGAGTTCGATTTGATCTCTCTATGACTGCTTGCCCTGTAGGATTATGTGGTTTTCCTGTAATAAGCTTTATATTATAATAATCAAAAAATTATTTCATTTTACTAGAGACATATGCTGGAGCATTGTCTGTCTTAATCTCTCCAGGTATCCCCATGATGGCCATAACTTCTAGCAAATGTGTGATTACAGAATCAGCCTTTTCTGAACTCAAAGCAGTTGCCCATTGAAATCCTGAAAATGTATCTATTGTATGATGTACATATCTTAATTTTCCAAATTCTGTAAAATGAAATACATACATCTGTCAGATTTCGTTTGTATGTATACCTTTAGGATTACTCCCTGCTGGTAATGGAATTTGGTTTTAGAAAGAATAGGACATCTTTTTACAATTTCTTTGGCTTGTTGCCAAGTGATGGAGAAATCTTTCTTTTAATCCTTCATTATTAATGTAATTTTTAAAATGAAACTCTGAGGCCTGTAGCACATTTCCTATTAATAATTTATCAATTTCATCATACCTTGCACTAAAGGACCTGGCAGACCTGTATGGGATCGAATGTGTGTTATATAGAAGGGATGATCCCTATTCCTGATTATTTCTTGTAACTGAATAAATAATGAAGTTATTTAATAAATAATAAATAATTCTGACTCATCATTAAGAAAATGAGCAGTTTCAATGTATAAAATAACTCTTTCTGCATACTGAGAGTCAGTGACTATGTTAAGAGCTTGGGTAAAATCCACTAATACCATCACAATAGCATATCATTCTGACTTTTGAACAGAATTATAAGGGCTTTGAGCCACTTTACTTATATTTTCTGATTTGTAACCTGCCTTTCCTGATTTATTTGCATCAGTATAAAATGTGGGGGCTCCAGTAATTGGTTTATCTCATATAACATAAGGAAGAACCCAATTAGTTTTCTTTAAAAATTCAGTTCTTTTGCTTTGAGGGTATTTGTTATTAATATCTCCCAAAAAATAACTGCAGGTTCTTTGCCAAGGTTCACTTTCTGCTCATAATTGGTCAATTTCTTCATTAGTTAAAGGTACAACAATTTCTACTGGGTCCATTCCTCTTAATTGACAAAGTCCTAATTTCCCTTTAAAGATTAATTCAGAAATCTGTTCTACATATGTCCTTAATTTTTTACTCAGTTTATGTGGTAGAAATATCCATTCCAATATAACATTTTCCCTTTGCATTAAAATTCCCATAGGGGAATGCTTAGAGGGCAAGAAAACTAGGATGCAATTAAGGTCTGTATCCACACAATCCACATGTGTATCATGTAATTTCTTTTCTACCAAAGTCAATTCTCTCTCAGGTTCAGGTGACAATTCTCTTGGACTATTTAAGTCCTTGCCACCACTAAGGTTTCAAACTAATTATCCAGTTCATCATGGTGGGTTGTAAATTGGCTATGTCTCCTAGTAATCTCTGAAAATCATTTAAAGTCTTTATCTCTTCTGATTTGTACCTTTCGGGGGTCTAATTATTTGAAGGTCTATTTTATAGCCTAAATAATTAATGGAATCTCCCTTTTGTATTTTTTTTTCCAGGGGCTATTTTTAATCCCCAAACAGACAATTTTTTTTCAAACTTTTTTTTTTCTAGAGTATCAGTGTTTGAATCTGCCAATAGGATGTCATCCATATAATTGTATATTATGGATTTTGTGAGTTTGTTGCAATTTTTTTCTATTGGCTTTTGTATAAAATGCTGACATAGCATAGGGCTATTCAGTATTTCTTAAGAGAGGACCCTCCACTGATACCTCTTTACAGGCTGAGAATTATTATAAGTGGACACTGTAAAGGCAAATTTTTCTTTATCTTGTTCATTTAAGGGTATTGTGGAAGAAAAAACAGTCTTTAAAGTTGATAATTATAATGGGTCATTCTTTTGGTAAAAGTGAAGGCAAAGGAATTCCAGAGTGTAGAGAACCTCTTGGCTGGATCACCTTGTTTATTGCCCTTAAATCTGTCACCATCCTCCACTTTCCAGATTTCTTTCTAATGGCAAATACTGGAGAGTTCCAAGGGCTTGTTGATTCTTCTATATGCTGAGCATTTAACTGCTCCTGTACCAGCTGCTCTAAGGCCTACAATTTCTCTTTTGTTAATGGCCATTGATTAATCCATATAGGCTTATCTGTTAGCTATTTTAAAGGTAGTGCTGTGAGTGTCTTTGAAAGATCAGCAGCTGTTGTGCCTTATTTCTGTGCAGCTTGGATAGTTTGTGACTGTTTCTCATAATACCTTCTAATATTTCTTCCAGAAATATGTGTTATTTTATGATTTATTTCTGTGTTTGGAGGAAGGTTAATCTCTGTGTTCCATTGTTGTAATAAATCTTGTCTCCATAAATTTATAGCAATGTTAGCCACATATGGCTTTAATATTCCTCTCTGTCCTTCTGGTCCTATACACTCAAGCCATTTTGCACTTTGTTTTACTTGGGATAAAGATCTAATCCTTCCCATAAATTGAACATTTACCTTCTGATGGGGCTGACTTGGATGCTATGACTCTGGTGAAATTATTGATACATGTGCCCATGTCCAGTAAACCTTCAATAATAACATCATTTATTTGTACTTTTGACTTTGGCCATTGTTCATTAATAGACGTTTGACAGAATTTTTTTATAAATTTTTCTGAGTTTTTTCTTTTTTTATAGATTATTATTTAGTGTAGTATGTTTTGTTTAAAATAGGTTTTAATTTCTTTAATTGTTCTTGGAAGGTGTATCCTCCATGATAGCAGGGTAAAATTGCACTGAATTGGATAAGAGGCCTTTTGAAAGCCTCCTTTGGGCATTTCCCAAAGGCAGAAGGTTACCTTGTCTGTCCCTTGTTGACTGACATTCATTAGTCCAGTGTCTACCTTTTCCACATCTCTTGCATACTTCAGGAGGGAGGGATGCTCTCTTGTGATTATTCCTTACAAAGGCACTGCTTCTGGGAACACCTTGATTACAATTTCTTTGCATATAACCCTGCCTTCCACAATTATAGCATTTAACATTTTGCCTTTTTCTTATGCCTCTAGAAAGATAATTTCCTACCCAATTATCATCACCTTCATAATAACCTACATTAATTGTTTCACAAATCTAATCTTCTAATGGTGCTGACCTTACTTTAAATGGTCTTATTATTATTTTTACATTGTGTATTAACATTCTCAAATGCCAGGGATTTGATTATAATTTGCCTTGCTTCCAAATCCAGTACTATCCTATTTACTGCTGCAGATAATCTCTGCAAAAAGTCTGTAAACATTTCCTTTGTGCTTTGAATTATTTTTGTGAATGATTTGGGGTTTTTTTCTACTCCTATCTAATCCCAAGCATTTAGTGCTACCATGTGGCATAAATCAAGAGTGTGTTCATCATATAGGGATTGCCTTTCAATATCAGAATATTTTCCTTGCCCAAGAAGTTGGTCTAGGGAGACTTCTATGCCCCTGGCTCTGCTTCTTTGTTCTATTATTTTAGCCTCCTCCTTCCACCATGTTTTCCACTGTAAAAGTGGCCCTGGTTCCAAAACAGCAGTAACCAAATCTAACCAGTCCTTAGAGGTGATCCGATTGCAACAAGACCAGGAATTCAACATTTGTTTTACAACTAGTGAATGCATCCCATATGCCACAATCACATTTTTAACCCTTTTTAGTTCTAGCATATGTACCAGAACCCAATTAACTTCTCTAATATTTTTATCCTTTTTTGATCTTTTAATGGTTACTGGGTATATTAGCGTTGGCTGTCTGATAAACTTAGGTTGATTTTCTGTAGCTTTAGATGATATTGCTGAGGTCTGTTCTTTATATTCCTCTGTTTGTGTTTGAATATCTTTGAGTTCCTTTTTAATAGGCTTTTAAAAGACTGCCTTTTTAGCCATCACATTGATTGATTTCTTTAATGATAAAACAGAAGTCAAACAACAAATATTCATAATAAACATTATGAGGATAATTTCATCTGCTTCATTTATCTTTTCCTTTACTGCTTCTAATATCGAATCATCTAAAGAAAGATCATAGAAAGAACAAGCAGCCTCCATTGCCTTAAACAAATTTCCACCTTAAAAAAAAAAATCTGTTGTACTCACCAATCTAGTTGTCAGAGTTGACTCAAATGGTTGTGAAGTGGGGCAGCTACCTAGTCTGATAGCAGCCCAAGGAGGGGTTCAGAAAAAGAAATAACCTTCAACCCACCAGGAGAAAGAGGCCACTGTCTGAAAAAACTTACTTAGATAAAACTGAAATGGAAACACGTGTGGCTGTGTCTGCCTAACGCTGGAGGCTAACTCAACAGCCTAAACCAGCCAATAATTACTCCTCAGGTCATTTGTTGTTCTGGCTGGTAAGTGGCTTTTTTGGGGGAGGAACTTGTTCCCCAAAGTTAAGTGCCAAATGTAGTATTATGAATGAGACTAAGAGCCAAATATCGGGGGAAGGCTGAAATATCAGAGAGAGAAAGCACCACAGTCAATTCTCACCCAGCTGCCTTGCAATTTCCTCAGCTTCACTCCTGGTTGCTTTTCCCAGTCACTTCTGTCCTCTCTGGGTTTCTACAAACCCTTATATACCCTATCCCATCCAGATTAGGATTAAAGACGTGTAGCCTTTAACTCATAAAAACAGAGGAAGTTCTGTCTCTGGAATTGTGGGATCAAGGGTGTTGGTCCCCACTCCCAGCTTTCCCTGTGCTGGGATCAAAGGTGTGTGTGACTGACTCAGCTGTTTATCTTTGTATTCAAGGTTTAAGAATTTCCTGAGCTGTCTGCCTAGGATTTGACTGTATGCTCTCTCCCTAGTATTCCGGTTTTATTAAATATGTAATATATATCCACAACTCAGGGTGCTGTGATCTCTCCCACGAAGCCTGGACTCATCCTGTGAATGTGTGCTTTCTCCCAGTTCTGAGTTTGGTCTTCTTGCAAGATGACACATACCTGGAAATCCAGGGCAGAGCTTCGGTTCACTCTCTGAGCCCACCCCATGGCCCCATCCACTGGGAACACCATCAAACGTTCTTTCCAAAGGCTGAGCCTAAATCTGATTAAACTTCATAGACTTTACAACCATTTCCGAGGAGGTGTACTGAAGCAAGAAGCAGCATCATCTCCTGGCATCCCTGGGAGACATCCAGAGCACTGCTAACCCAGCCCCTATCAGACACAGTCTGGGAAGGACAAAGTAAGAACAAAGTTCGTATCAGAATTGCATTCAAAGTCACATGGCTGTGAACTAACACATATGTGTTGTCTTTGTACTGGGCTTAGCTCATCCACTACAGGAAAAAAAATAGATTTAGGAGATGCTAAAGAAAGGGTGGATGTTCGCATTTTTTTATTAAGAAAGTATAAACTGAACCCTGTCTCAGTTTGTGTGTGTGTGTGTGGGGGGGGTTGTGTACTCAAGCCCACAAGTGCTGAGGGCCTCGAAGTCCAAGGCTTAGAGTTTTCAGCAGCTTTAAGTCTAAGGGGGCTGGTGTATGGCTCAGTGGTAGAGCCCCTGCCTAGAATCCCCCAGTGAGGGGCTGGGGTGTGGCTCAGTGGTAGAGCCCCTGCCTAGAATCCCCCAGTGAGGGGCTGGGGTGTGGCTCAGTGGTAGAGCCCCTGCCTAGAATCCCCCAGTGAGGGGCTGGGGTGTGGCTCAGTGGTAGAGCCCCTGCCTAGAATCCCCCAGTGAGGG